>CM038795.1:163425277-163484045 GCA_021764765.1 Vicia sativa | reverse complement strand
CTTCGTTCAGTTACGTATTGCTATGATTTTTTAAGATTATATTTTCTTCAATTTCATAAGATTTTATTTAATTTATATTTCAATTTTTAATTTCCTTGATTATATTAAGATTATATTTCACTTCAATTTTAACGATTTTCTAAAAGACTTATTTTCACATAAGTTTCGTCATATTTTAAATGACTTATTTTCATAAATTTCATGATTTTTAGGATTTATATTCACTTCAAATTGCATCACATTTTCACAGATTCTTCATTTCACATCATATTATCTTTAAAATTGTATTTCATTTCAGTTTTTACAATTATTTTTGAGGCACATATTCACTTCAAATTTCACCATATTTTAGAAGACTTATATTCACTTTTAAAATTTCATTGATTTTTAGGATATATTTTCTTCAATTTCATAAAGATTTTGTTTAGATTTATATTCAATTTTAATTTCATGGATTATATTAGATTTATATTCACTTAATTTAACGATTTTAAAGACTTATTTTCCACATCAGTTTCGTCATATTTACGAAGACTTATGTACTTCAAATTTCATCGATTTTTTAGGATTTATATTCACTTCAAATTCATCATTTTCTTAAGATTTATATTCACTTTAAATTTCATCATATTATCTTTAAATTTATATTCATTTCAATTTTCACGATTTTTAGAAGACTTATATTCACTTTAAATTTCACAAGATTTTTCTAAAGACTTATATTCACTTCAATTCCTTGATTTTTTAGATTTATATTTTCTTCAAATTTCATTCAGATTTTATTTAGATTTATATTCAATTTGTTCATCAGATTATATTAAGATTATATTTCACTTCATTTTAACGGATTTTTGAAACATTTTCACATCCAGTTCGTCATATTTTTAAGACTTATATTCCTTAAATTTCATCATTTTCTTAGATTTATTAACTTCAAATTACATCACATTTTTTTAAGATATATTCACTTTAAATTTCATCCATATCTTTAAATTTATATTCATTTCAATTTTACAGTTTTTACGAAGACTTATATTCACTTCAATTTCACAGATTTTCTAAGAACTTATATTCACTTCAAATTTCATTGATTTTTTTAGATTTATATTTTCTTCAATTTCATATATTTTATTAGATTTATATTCACTTTTAATTTCATCAAATTATATTAAGATTTATATTCACTTCAATTTTCTGATTTAGAAGACTTATTTCCACTTAAGTTACGTCATATATTACGAAGACTTATATTCACTTCAAATTTCATGGATTTTTAGGATTAATATTAACTTCAAAATTATCACATTTTCTTAGATTTATATTCTTTTCAATTTCATCATATTATCTTTATTATATTCATTTTCAATTTTTGATTTTAAAAGACTTATATTCACTTCAAATTTCTTGAGATTTTTAAGACTTATATTCACTTCAAATTTCATGATTTTTAGGATTTTCTTTCATTTCATAAGATTTTATTTAGATTTATATTCAACTTTATTTCATCTAATTATATTAAGATTTATATTCACTTCAAATTTTAACAGTTTTAAGACTTATTTTCATCTGATTTCGTCATATTTTAAAGAGACTTATATTCACTTAAATTCATCAGTTTTTAGGATATTAACTTCAAATTCATCACATTTTCTTAAGATTTATATTCACTTTAAATTTCATCATATTATCTTTAAATTTATGTTCATTTCAATTTTACAAGATTTTTCTAAGACTTATATTCACTCAAATTTCTGATTTTAGAAGACTTATATTCACTTCAAATTTCATGAGATTTTTTAGGAGTTTATATTATCTTCAAATTTCATAAGATTTTCTTAGATTTATATTAATTTTAATTTCATCAGATTATATTAAGATTTATATTCCTTCAATTTAACAGTTTTACGAGACTTATTTTCACATCAGATTTAATCCTATTTTACGAGACTTATATTCACTTCAAATTCATGATTTTTTAGGATTTATATTAACTTCAAATTCATCACATTTCTTAGATTTATATTCACTTTAAATTTCATCATATCTTTAAATTTATGTTCATTCAATTTTACCAGAATTTTACGAGACTTATATTCACTTTAATTTCACAAGATTTTAAAGACTTATATTCACTTCAAATTTCATGAGTTTTAGGATTTATATTTTCTTCAAATTTCATAAGATTTTATTTAGATTTATATTCAATTTAATTTCATCTAATTATATTAAGATTTATATTCACTTCAATTTTAACAGTTTACGAAGACTTATTTTCACATCGATTTGGTCATATTTTACGAGACTTATATTCACTTCAAATTTCATCAGATTTTTTAGGATTATATTAACTTCAAATTACATCACATTTTCTTAAGTTTATATTCACTTTAAATTTCATCATATTATCTTTAAATTTATATTTTCAATTTTGCAGTTTTTAGAAGACTTATATTCACTTTAAATTTCTGATTTTACGAAGACTTATATTCACTTCAAATTTCATGATTTTTTAGGATTTATATTTTCTTCAAATTTCATAAGATTTTATTTAGATTTATATTCAATTTAATTTCATCAGATTATATTAAGATTTATATTCACTTCAATTTTACTGATTTTAGGACTTATTTTCACACATCGATTTCGTCATATTACGAGACTTATGTACTTCAATTTCATGATTTTTTAGGATTTATATTAACTTCAAATTACATCACATTTTCTTAAGATTTATATTCACTTTAAATTTCATCATATTATCTTTAAATTTATATTCATTTCAATTTTCACAGTTTTTAGAGACTTATATTCACTTTAGAAGATTTTAGAAGACTTATATTCAATTTCATGATTTTTAGGATTTATATTTTCTTCAAATTTCATGATTTTATTTAGATTTATATTCAATTTTAATTTCATCAAATTATATTAAGATTTATATTCACTTCAATTTAACAGATTTTACGAGACTTATTTCACATCAAATTCGTCATATTTACGAAGACTTATATTCACTTCAAATTTCATGATTTTTAGGATTAATAACTTCAAATTATCACATTTTCTTAAGATTTATATTCACTTTAAATTTCATCATATTATCTTTAAATTTATATTCATTTCAATTTTGCAGTTTTTACGAGACTTATTTCACTTCAAATTTCTTAGATTTTAGAAGACTTATATTCACTTCAAATTTCATCGATTTTTTAGGATTATATTTCTTCAAATTCATAAGATTTTATTTAGATTATATTCAATTTTAATTTCATCAAATTATATTAAGATTTATATTCACTAATTTCTTGATTTTACGAGACTTATTTTCACATAGATTTAGTCGAATTTCACGAGACTTATATCATGAATTTCATCAAATTTTTTGATTTATATTCACTCAATTCATCATATTTTCCATTCATTTCAAGAATTCCAGATTGTTCTAAGACTTATATTCACTTCAATTTCACAGATTTAGAAGACTTATTTCACACTTGAATTTTAGTCATATTTTAGAAGACTTATATTCACTTCAAATTTTATACAAGATTTTTTCACAGTTTATATTCAATTCAAATTCATTTTCTTAAGATTTATATTCACTTTAAATTTCATCATATTATCTTTAAATTTATATTCATTTCAATTTTTACCAGTTTTTTCTAAAGAACTTATATTCACTTCAAATTTCACGAGTTTTAGAAGACTTATATTCACTTCAAATTTCATCATATATTTTTAGGATTTATATTTTCTTCAAATTTCATAAGATTTTATTTAGATTTATATTCATTTAAATTCATCAGATTATTATATTAAGATTTATATTCTTCAATTTCAGATTTTAGAAGACTTATTTCCTCCATTTACGTCATATTTTTGAGACTTATATTTCACTTAAATTTCATTGAGATTTTTTTTTGGATTATATTAACTTCAAATTCATCATTTTCTTAAGTTTATATTCACTTTAAATTTCATCATATCTTTAAATTTATATTCATTTCAATATTTACTAGATTTTAGAAGACTTATATTCACTTCAAATTTCTTGATTTTACAGAAGACATATTCACTTCATTTTCACAGTTTTTTAGGTTATATTTTCTTCAAATTTCATAAGATTTTATTTAGATTTATATTCAATTTTAATTCATCAGTTATATTAGATTTATATTCACTTCATTTTAGATTTTACAGACTTATTTCATCTTATTTAGTCATATTTTAGAAGACTTATATTCACTTCAAATTTCATGATTTTTTTAGGATTTATAACTTCAAATTCATCATATTTTCTTAAGATTTATATTCACTTTAAATTTCATCATATTATCTTTAAATTTATGTTTCATTTCAATTTTTACAGATTTTACGGTTATATTCACTTCAAATTTCACGATTTTACGAGACTTATATTCACTTCAAATTCATCATATTTTTTTAGTATTTATATTTCTTCATTTCATAAGATTTTATTTAGATTTATATTCAATTTAATTTCATGATTATATTAAGATTTATATTCACTTCAATTTTCACGATTTTACGAGACTTATTTTCATCATTTCATCATATTTTACGAGACTTATGTTCACTTCAAATTTATAAGATTTTTAGGATTAATATTAACTTCAAATTACATCACATTTTCTTAAGATTTATATTCACTTTAAATTTCATCATATTATCTTTAAATTTATATTCATTTCAATTTTTACGATTTTTACGAGAGACTTATATTCACTTCAATATTCTTGATTTACAGAGACTTATATTCACTTAAATTTCATCAGTTTTATAGGTTATATTTTCTTCAAATTTCATAAGATTTATTTAGATCTATATTCAATTTTCATTTCATGATTATATTAAGATTTATGTTCATTTCAATTTTAACGAGTTTTAGAGACTTATTTTCATCGATTTCGTCATATTTTAGAAGACTTATATTCACTTCAATTTTATAAGATTTTTTTAGGATTTATATTCACTTCAAATTCATCACATTTTCTTAAGATTATATTCACTTTAAATTTCATCATATTATCTTTAAATTTATATTCATTTCAATTTTACAGATTTTTCTAAAGACTTATATTCACTTCAAATTTCACAGATTTTACGAGACTTATATTCACTTCAAATTTCATGATTTTTTTAGGTTTATATTTTCTTCAAATTTCATAGATTTATATTCAATTTTAATTTCATGATTATATTAAGATTTATGTTCACTTCAATTTAACAGATTTTACGAAGACTTATTTTCACATCGTTTCGTCATATTTTCTTAAGACTTATGTTCACTTCAAATTTTATAAAATTTTTTAGGATTTATATTCACTTCAAATTACATCACATTTCTTAAGATTTATATTCACTTTAAATTTCATCATATTATCTTTAAATTTATATTTCATTTCAATTTTACAGATTTTTCTAAGACTTATATTCACTTCAAATTTCACAGATTTTACGAACTTATATTCACTTCAAATTTCCTTGATTTTTTAGGATTTATATTTTCTTCAAATTTCATAAGATTTTATTTAGATTTATATTCAATTTTAATTTCATCAGATTATATTAAGATTTATATTCCTTCATTTTGCAGTTTTAGAGACTTATTTTCATCGATTTCGTCATATTTAGAAGACTTATTTCACTTCAAATTTTATAAGATTTTTAGGATTTATATTCACTTCAAATTACATCACATTTTCTTAAGATTTATATTCACTTTAAATTTCAATCATATTATCTTTAAATTTATGTTCATTTCAATTTTACAGATTTTCTAAAGACTTATATTCTACAATTTCAGTTTTAGAGACTTATATTCACTTCAAATTTCATCATTTTTTTAGTTTATATTTTCTTCAAATTTCATAAGATTTTATTTAGATTTATATTCAATTTTAATTTCATCAGATTATATTAAGATTTATGTTCACTTCACTTTAACAGTTTTAGAAGACTTATTTTCACATCAATTTGTCATATTTTCTAAAGACTTATGTTCACTTCAAATTTTATAAGATTTTTAGGATTTATATTCACTTCATTACATCACATTTTCTTAAGATTATATTCACTTTAAATTTCATCATATTATCTTTAAATTTATGTTCATTTCAATTTTACAGTTTTTCTAAGACTTATATTCACTTCAAATTTCACAGTTTTACGAAGACTTATATTCACTTCAAATTTCATGATTTTTAGGATTATATTTTCTTCAAATTTCATAAGATTTTATTTAGATTTATATTCAATTTAATTTCATCAGTTATATTAAGATTTATGTTCACTTCACTTTAACAGTTTTACGAAGACTTATTTTCACATCAGTTTCGTCATATTTTACGAAGACTTATGTTCACTCAAAATTTATAAGATTTTTTAGGATTTATATTCACTTCAAATTACATCACATTTTCTTAAGATTTATATTCACTTTAAATTTCATCATATTATCTTTAAATTTATGTTCATTTCAATTTACAGATTTTTAAGACTTATATTCACTTCAAATTTCACGATTTTAGAAGACTTATATTCACTTCAAATTTCATCGAGTTTTTAGGATTTATATTTTCTTCAAATTTCATAAGATTTTATTTAGATTTATATTCAATTTTAATTTCATCAGTTATATTAAGATTTATGTTCACTTTTTAACAGTTTTAGAAGACTTATTTTCACATCTTATTTCGTCATATTTTGAAGACTTTTTTCACTTCAAATTTCATGATTTTTTAGGATTATATTAACTTCAAATTACATCACATTTTCTTAAGATTTATATTCACTTTAAATTTCATCATATTATCTTTAAATTTATATTCATTTCAATTTTACAGATTTTACTGATATTCACTTTAAATTTCACAGTTACGAAGACTTATATTCACTTCAATTTCATCATATTTTTTAGGATTTATATTTTCTTCAAATTTCATAAGATTTTATTTAGATTTATATTCAATTTTAATTTCATTGATTATATTAAGATTTATATTCACTTCAACTTTTTATTTTACGAAGACTTATTTTCACATCGATTTAATCATATTTTAAAGACTTATATTCACTTCAAATTTATAAGATTTTTTAGGATTAATATTAACTTCAAATTACATCACATTTCTTAAGATTTATATTCTTTAAATTTCATCATATTATCTTTAAATTTATGTTCATTTCAATTTTGATTTTTAAAGACTTATATTCACTTCAAATTTCACGATTTTACGAAACTTATATTCACTTCAAATTTCATGATTTTTTGAGTTTATATTTTCTTCAAATTTCATAAGATTTTATTTAGATTTATATTCAATTTTAATTTCATCAGTTATATTAAGATTTATGTTCACTTCAATTTTAACAGTTTTGAAGACTTATTTTCACATCGATTTAATCATATTTTAAAGACTTATATTCACTTCAAATTTCATAAGATTTTTTAGGTTATATTCACTTGAAATTACATCACATTTTCTTAAGATTTATATTCACTTTATATTTCATCATATTATCTTTAAATTTATGTTCATTTCAATTTTTACCAGATTTTTTTAAAGACTTATATTTACTTCAAATTTCACCAGGTTTTCTGAAGACTTATATTCACTTCAAATTTCATCAGATTTTTTTAGGATTTATATTTTCTTCAATTTCATAAGATTTATTTAGATATATTCAATTTTAAATTCATCAGATTATATTAAGATTTATGTTCACTTCAATTTTAACCAGATTTTCTGAAGACTTATTTTCACATCCGATTTCGTCATATTTTCTGAAGACTTATGTTCACTTCAAATTTTATAAGATTTTTTTAGGATTAATATTAACTTCAAATTACATCACATTTTCTTAAGATTTATATTCACTTTAAATTTCATCATATTATCTTTAAATTTATGTTCATTTCAATTTTACATTTTTACGAGACTTATATTCACTTCAATATTCAGATTTACGAGACTTATATTCACTTCAAATTTCATGATTTTTTAGTTTATATTTTCTTCAAATTTCATAAGATTTTATTTAGATTTATATTCAATTTTAATTTCATCATTATATTAAGATTTATGTTCACTTCAATTTTAACAGTTTTAGAGACTTATTTTCACATCGATTTAGTCATATTTTAGAAGACTTATATTCACTTCAAATTTTATAAATTTTTAGGATTTATATTCACTTCAAATTCATCACATTTCTTAAGATTTATATTCACTTTAAATTTCATCATATTATCTTTAAATTTATGTTCATTTCAATTTTACAGTTTTTCTAAGACTTATATTCACTTCAAATTTCACCAGATTTTCTGAAGACCTATATTCACTTCAAATTTCATCAGATTTTTTTAGGATTTATATTTTCTTCAAATTTCATAAGATTTATATTCAATTTTAATTTCATCAGATTATATTAAGATTTATATTCACTTCAACTTTTGATTTTAGAGACATTTTCACTCATTTCGTCATATTTTCTTAAGACTTATGTTCACTTCAAATTTTATAAAATTTTTTTAGGATTTATATTCACTTCAAATTACATCACATTTTCTTAAGAGTTATATTCACTACAAATTTAATCATATTATCTTTAAATTTATGTTCATTTCAATTTTAACTTTACTAGATTTTCTAAAGACTTATATTCACTTCAAATTTCACCAGATTTTCTGAAGACTTATATTCACTTCAAATTTCATCAGATTTTTTTAGGATTTATATTTTCTTCAAATTTCATAAGATTTTATTTAGATTTATATTCAATTTTAATTTCATCAGATTATATTAAGATTTATGTTCCTTGACTTTTACGGTTTTACGAGACTTATTTCACATCGATTTCGTCATATTTTGAGACTTATGTTCACTTCAAATTTTATAAGATTTTTTTAGGATTTATATTCACTTCAAATTACATCACATTTTCTTAAGATTTATATTCACTTTAAATTTAATCATATTATCTTTAAATTTATGTTCATTTCAATTTTTACCAGATATTTCTAAAGACTTATATTAGCTTCAAATTTCACCAGATTTTCTGAAGACCTATATTCACTTCAAATTTCATCAGATTTTTTTAGGATTTATATTTTCTTCAAATTTCATAAGATTTTATTTAGATTTATATTCAATTTTAATTTCATAGATTATATTAAGATTTATGTTCACTTACTTTAACAGATTTTAGAGACTTATTTTCACATCAGTTTCGTCATATTTTCTAAAACTTATATTCACTTCAAATTTTATAAGATTTTTAGGTTATATTCACTTCAAATTACATCACATTTTCTTAAGATTTATATTCACTTTAAATTTAATCATATTATCTTTAAATTTATGTTCATTTCAATTTTACAGTTTTCTAAAGACTTATATTCACTTCAAATTTCACAGATTTTTGAAGACTTATATTCACTTCAAATTTCATGATTTTTTAGGATTTATATTTTCTTCAAATTTCATAGATTTTATTTAGATTTATATTCAATTTTAATTTCATCGATTATATTAAGATTTATATTCACTTCAACTTTGATTTTTCGAAGACTTATTTTCACATCGATTTCGTATTTTAAAGACTTATATTCACTTCAAATTTTATAAGATTTTTAGGATTTATATTCACTTCAAATTACATCACATTTTCTTAAGATTTATATTCACTTTAAATTTCATCATATTATCTTTAAATTTATGTTCATTTCAATTTTGATTTTATGAAGACTTATATTCACTTCAATTTCTTGATTTTACGAGACTTATATTCACTTCAAATTTCATGATTTTTTAGGATTTATATTTTCTTCAAATTTCATAAGATTTTATTTAGATTTATATTCAATTTTAATTTCATCAAATTATATTAAGATTTATGTTCACTTCATTTAACAGTTTTAGAGACTTATTTTCACATGTTTAGTCATATTTTTTGAGACTTATATCACTTCAAATTTCATCAAATTTTTTAGATTATATTCACTTCAAATTACATCACATTTTCTTAAGATTATATTCACTTTAAATTTCATCATATTATCTTTAAATTTATGTTCATTTCAATTTTACGATTTTAGAGAGACTTATATTCACTTCAAATTTCACGAGTTTACGAAGACTTATATTCACTTCAAATTTCATGATTTTTTTGGATTTATATTTTCTTCAAATTTCATAAGATTTTATTTAGATTTATATTCAATTTAATTTCATCAGATTATATTAAGATTTATGTTCACTTAATTTAACAGATTTTTACGAGACTTATTTTCACATCGATTTAGTCATATTTTAGAGACTTATATTCATTCAAATTTCATCGATTTTTTAGGATTATATTAACTTGAATTACATCACATTTTTTAAGATTTATATTCACTTTAAATTTCATCATATTATCTTTAAATTTATGTTCATTTCAAAATTACAGATTTTTCTAAAGACTTATATTCACTTTAAATTTCACAGATTTTACGAGACTTAGTTCACTTCGATTTATCATATTTTAGAGACTTATATTCACTTCAAATTTATAAGATTTTTTTAGGATTTATATTCACTTCAAATTACATCACATTTTCTTAAGATTTATATTCACTTTAAATTTCATCATATTATCTTTAAATTTATGTTCATTTCAATTTTTACCAGATTTTTCTAAAGACTTATATTCACTTCAAATTTCACCAGGTTTTCTGAAGACTTATATTCACTTCAAATTTCATCATATTTTTTTAGGATTTATATTTTCTTCAAATTTCATAAGATTTTATTTAGATTTATATTCAATTTTAATTTCATCAGATTATATTAAGATTTATGTTCACTTCAATTTTAACCAGATTTTCTGAAGACTTATTTTCACATCTGATTTCGTCATATTTTCTGAAGACTTATGTTCACTTCAAATTTCATCAGATTTTTTTAGGATTAATATTAACTTCAAATTACATCACATTTTCTTAAGATTTATATTCACTTTAAATTTCATCATATTATCTTTAAATTTATGTTCATTTCAATTTTACAGATTTTTCTGAAGACTTATATTCACTTCAAATATTCTTCAGATTTTCTGAAGACTTATATTCACTTCAAATTTCATCAGATTTTTTAGGATTTATATTTTCTTCAAATTTCATAAGATTTTATTTAGATTTATATTCAATTTTAATTTCATCAGATTATATTAAGATTTATGTTCACTTCAATTTAACCAGATTTTCTGAAGACTTATTTTCACATCTTATTTCGTCATATTTTATGAAGACTTATGTTCACTTCAAATTTCATGATTTTTTAGGATTATATTAACTTAAATTACATCACATTTTCTTAAGATTTATATTCACTTTAAATTTCATCATATTATCTTTAAATTTATGTTCATTTCAATTTTACAGATATTTACGAGACTTATATTCACTTTAAATTTCACAGTTTTACGAAGACTTATATTCACTTCAAATTTCATCATATTTTTAGGATTTATATTTTCTTCAAATTTCATAAGATTTTATTTAGATTTATATTCAATTTTAATTTCATCAGTTATATTAAGATTTATGTTCACTTCACTTTAACAGTTTTACGAGACTTATTTTCATTCGATTTGTCATATTTTAAGACTTATTTCCTTCAAATTTATAGATTTTTTAGGATTAATATTAACTTCAAATTACATCACATTTCTTAAGATTTATATTCACTTTAAATTTCATCATATTATCTTTAAATTTATATTCATTTCAATTTTACAGTTTTTACGAGACTTATATTCACTTAAATTTCACGATTTTACGAAGACTTATATTCACTTCAAATTTCATTGATTTTTTAGGATTTATATTTTCTTCAAATTTCATAAGATTTTATTTAGATTTATATTCAATTTTAATTTCATCGATTATATTAAGATTTATATTCACTTCAATTTTAACAGTTTTAGAAGACTTATTTTCACATCGATTTAGTCATATTTTACGAGACTTATATTCACTTCAAATTTTATAGATTTTTTTAGGATTATATTCACTTCAAATTACATCACATTTTCTTAAGATTTATATTCACTTTAAATTTCATCATATTATCTTTAAATTTATGTTCATTTCAATTTTGCAGATTTTTTAAAGACTTATATTCACTTCAAATTTCACAGATTTAGGACTTATATTCACTTCAAATTTCATGAGATTTTTAGGATTTATATTTTCTTCAAATTTCATAAGATTTTATTTAGATTTATATTCAATTTAAATTCATCGATTATATTAAGATTTATATTCACTTCAATTTTAACATTTTAGAGAGACTTATTTTCACATCAGATTCGTCATATTTTACGAAGACTTATATTCACTTCAAATTTTATAAGTTTTTTAGGATTAATATTAACTTCAAATTACATCACATTTTCTTAAGATTTATATTCACTTTAAATTTCATCATATTATCTTTAAATTTATGTTCATTTCAATTTTGCAGTTTTCTAAGACTTATATTCACTTCAAATTTCACGATTTTAGAGACTTATATTCACTTCAAATTTCATAGTTTTTTAGGATTTATATTTTCTTCAAATTTCATAAGATTTTATTTAGATTTATATTCAATTTTAATTTCATCAGTTATATTAAGATTTATGTTCATTCAATTTTAACAGTTTTAGAGACTTATTTCACATCGTTTCGTCATATTTTCTTAAGACTTATGTTCACTTCAAATTTTATAAGATTTTTAGGATTTATATTCACTTCAAATTACATCACATTTTCTTAAGATTTATATTCACTAAATTTAATCATATCTTTAAATTTATGTTCATTTCAATTTTTGCAGATTTTTCTAAAGACTTATATTCACTTCAAATTTCACAGTTTTAAGACTTATATTCACTTCAAATTTCATGAGATTTTTTTTAGGATTTATATTCTTCAAATTTCATAAGATTTATATTCAATTTTAATTTCATCAGTTATATTAAGATTTATATTCACTTCAACTTTTGATTTTTACGAAGACTTTTTCACATCAGATTTCGTCATATTTTACGAAGACTTATTTCACTTCAAATTTATAAGATTTTTTTAGGATTTATATTCACTTCAAATTACATCACATTTTCTTAAGATTTATATTCACTTTAAATTTAATCATATTATCTTTAAATTTATGTTCATTTCAATTTTTACCAGATATTTCTAAAGACTTATATTCATTTCACAGATTTTACGAGACCTATATTCACTTCAAATTTCATCAGATTTTTTTAGGATTTATATTTTCTTCAAATTTCATAAGATTTTATTTAGATTTATATTCAATTTTAATTTCATCTGATTATATTAAGATTTATATTCACTTCACTTTAACAGATTTTAAAGACTTATTTCACATCAGTTTGTCATATTTTCTAAAGACTTATGTTCACTTCAAATTTATAAGATTTTTAGGATTTATATTCACTTCAAATTACATCACATTTTCTTAAGATTTATATTCACTTTAAATTAATCATATTATCTTTAAATTTATGTTCATTTCAATTTTGCAGTTTTTCTAAAGACTTATATTCTTAAATTTCACAGTTTTTAAGACTTATATTCACTTCAAATTTCATGAGATTTTTTAGGATTTATATTTTCTTCAAATTTCATAAGATTTTATTTAGATTTATATTCAATTTAATTTCATCAGTTATATTAAGATTTATGTTCACTTCAACTTTAACAGTTTTAGAGACTTATTTCACATCAGTTTCATCATATTTTAGAAGACTTATGTTCACTTCAAATTTTATAAGATTTTTAGGATTTATATTCACTTCAAATTACATCATTTTCTTAAGATTTATATTCACTTTAAATTTAATCATATTATCTTTAAATTTATGTTCATTTCAATTTTACAGATTTTTAAGACTTATATTCACTTCAAATTTCACAGTTTTTAGAGACTTATATTCACTTCAAATTTCATGATTTTTTAGGATTTATATTTTCTTCAAATTTCATAAGATTTTATTTAGATTTATATTCAATTTAATTTCATCCAGTTATATTAAGATTTATGTTCCTTCAACTTTTGATTTTACGAAGACTTATTTTCACATCGATTTGTCATATTTTTAAAACTTATTCATTCAATTTATAAGATTTTTTTAGGATTTATATTCACTTCAAATTACATCACATTTTCTTAAGATTTATATTCACTTTAAATTTCATCATATTATCTTTAAATTTATATTCATTTCAATTTACAGATTTTTCTAAAGACTTATATTCACTTCAATTTCACAGATTTTAGAAGACCTATATCACTTCAAATTTCATGATTTTTAGGATTTATATTTTCTTCAAATTTCATAAGATTTTATTTAGATTTATATTCAATTTTAATTTCATGGTTATATTAAGATTTATATTCACTTGACTTTAACAGATTTTTGAGACTTATTTTCACATCGATTTCGTCATATTTTTCGAAAACTTATATTCACTTCAAATTTTATAAGATTTTTTAGGATTTATATTCACTTCAAATTACATCACATTTTCTTAAGATTATATTCACTTTAAATTTAATCATATCTTTAAATTTATGTTCATTTCAATTTTACAGTTTTTCTAAAGACTTATATTCACTTCAAATTTCACAGTTTTAAGACCTATATTCACTTCAAATTTCATCATTTTTTAGGATTTATATTTTCTTCAAATTTCATAAGATTTTATAGATTTATATTCAATTTTAATTTCATCAGTTATATTAAGATTTATATTCACTTCACTTTAACAGTTTTACGAGACTTATTTCACATCATTTCGTCATATTTTCAAAACTTATGTTCACTTCAAATTTTATAAGATTTTTTAGGTTTATATTCACTTCAAATTACATCACATTTTCTTAAGATTTATATTCACTTTAAATTTAATCATATTATCTTTAAATTTATATTCATTTCAATTTTGCAGTTTTCTAAAGACTTATATTACTTCAAATTTCACAGTTTTACGAGACTATATTCACTTCAAATTTCATGATTTTTAGGATTTATATTTTCTTCAAATTTCATAAGATTTTATTTAGATTTATATTCAATTTAATTTCATGATTATATTAAGATTTATATTCACTTCACTTTAACAGTTTACGAGACTTATTTTCACATCGTTTCGTCATATTTTACGAAGACTTATGTTCACTTCAATTTTATAAGATTTTTTAGGATTTATATTCACTTCAAATTACATCACATTTTCTTAAGATTTATATTCACTTTAAATTTAATCATATTATCTTTAAATTTATGTTCATTTCAATTTTACAGATTTTACGAAGACTTATATTCACTTCAAATTTCACAGATTTTACGAAGACTTATATTCACTTCAAATTTCATGATTTTTTAGGGTTTATATTTTCTTCAAATTTCATAAGATTTTATTTAGATTTATATTCAATTTTAATTTCATCGATTATATTAAGATTATATTCACTTGATTTTAACAGATTTTAGAGACTTATTTTCACATCGATTTAATCATATTTTAGAGAGTTATGTTCACTTCAAATTTTATAAGATTTTTAGGATTATATTCACTTCAAATTACATCACATTTTCTTAAGATTTATATTCACTTCAAATTTAATCATATTATCTTTAAATTTATGTTCATTTCAATTTTACAGTTTTTCTAAAGACTTATATTCACTTAAATTTCACAGTTTTACGAAGACTATATTCACTTCAAATTTCATGATTTTTTTAGGATTTATATTTTCTTCAAATTTCATAAGATTTTATTTAGATTTATATTCAATTTTAATTTCATGGTTATATTAAGATTTATATTCACTTCAACTTTAACGATTTTTAGAGACTTATTTTCACATCGATTTCGTCATATTTTACGAAGACTTATGTTCACTTCAAATTTTATAAGATTTTTTAGGATTTATATTCACTTCAAATTACATCACATTTCTTAAGATTTATATTCACTTTAAACAATCATATTATCTTTAAATTTATGTTCATTTCAATTTTTACAGATTTTCTAAGACTTATATTCACTTCAATTTCACAGTTTTACGAGACCTATATTCCCTTCAAATTTCATCAGATTTTTTTAAGATTTATATTTTCTTCAAATTTCATAAGATTTTATTTAGATTTATATTCAATTTTAATTTCATCAGATGATATTAAGATTTATGTTCACTTCAATTTTAAGATTTTAGAGACTTATTTTCACATTTGATTTCTTCATATTTCTGAAGACTTATGTTCACTTCAAATTTCATAAGATTTTTTTAGGATTTATATTAACTTCAAATTACATCACATTTTCTTAAGATTTATATTCACTTTAAATTTCATCATATTATCTTTAAATTGATGTTCATTTCAATTATTACAAGATTTTTCTGAAGACTTATATTCACTTTAAATTTCACCAGATTTTCTAAAGACATAAATTCACTTCAAATTCATCGGATTTTTTTAGGATTTATATTTTCTTCAAATTTCATAAGATTTTATTTAGATTTATATTCAATTTTAATTTCATCAAATTATATTAAGATTTATGTTCACTTCAACTTTAATTTTACGAGACTTATTTTCACATCCATTTCGTCATATTTTAGAAGACTTATGTTCACTTCAAATTTCATAAGATTTTTAGGATTTATATTCACTTCAAATTACATCACATTTTCTTAAGATTTATATTCACTTTAAATTTCATCATTTTATCTTTAAATTTATATTCATTTCAATTTTACAAATTTTTAGAAGACTTATATTCACTTTAAATTTCACAGATTTTAGAAACTATATTCACTTCAAATTTCATTGATTTTTTAAGATTTATATTTTCTTCAAATTTCATAAGATTTTATTTAGATTTATATTCATTTTAATTTCATCAGATTATATTAGATTATGTTCACTTCAATTTTAACAAATTTTACGAGACTTATTTTCACATCGATTTGTCATATTTTTTAAGACTTATATTCACTTCAAATTTTATAAGATTTTTAGGATTTATATTCACTTCAAATTACATCACATTTTCTTAAGATTTATATTCACTTTAAATTTCATCATATTATCTTTAAATTTATGTTCATTTCAATTTTACAGTTTTAGAAGACTTATATTCACTTCAATTTCACGAGTTTTACGAAGACTTATATTCACTTCAAATTTCATGATTTTTTAGGATTTATATTTTCTTCAAATTTCATAAGATTTTATTTAGATTTATATTCAATTTTAATTTCATCGATTATATTAATTTATATTCACTTCATTTTAACAGTTTTAGAAGACTTATTTTCACATGGTTTGTCATTTTTTAGAAGACTTATGTTCTTCAAATTTTATAGATTTTTTTAGGATTTATATTCACTTCAAATTCACATTTTCTTAAGATTTATATTCACTTTAAATTTCATCATATTATCTTTATATTTATGTTCATTTCAATTTTGCAGTTTTCGAGACTTATATTAAATTTCACAGTTTTGAAGACTTATATTCACTTCAAATTTCATCATTTTTTAGGATTTATATTTTCTTCAAATTTCATAGATTTTATTTAGATTTATATTCAATTTTAATTTCATCAGATTATATTAAGATTTATGTTCACTTCACTTAACAGTTTTACGAGACTTATTTTCACATCAGTTTCGTCATATTTAGAAGACTTATATTCAAAATTTTATAAGATTTTTAGGATTTATATTCACTTCAAATTACATCACATTTCTTAAGATTTATATTCACTTTAAATTTAATCATATTATCTTTAAATTTATGTTCATTTCAATTTTGCAGATTTTTCTAAGACTTATATTCACTTCAAATTTCACAGTTTTAGAAGACTATATTCACTTCAATTTCATGATTTTTTAGGATTTATATTTTCTTCAAATTTCATAAGATTTTATTTAGATTTATATTCAATTTAATTTCATCAGTTATATTAAGATTTATGTTCCTTCACTTTAACAGATTTTAAGACTTATTTTCACATCGATTTCGTCATATTTTACGAGACTTATATTCACTTCAAATTTTATAAGATTTTTTAGGATTATATTCACTTCAAATTATCACATTTTCTTAAGATTTATATTCACTTTAAATTTAATCATATTATCTTTAAATTTATGTTCATTTCAATTTTAAAGATTTTACAGAGACTTATATTCACTTCAAATTTCACAGTTTTACGAGACTTATATTCACTTCAAATTTCATGATTTTTTAGGATTTATATTTTCTTCAAATTTCATAAGATTTTATTTAGATTTATATTCAATTTTAATTTCATCGATTATATTAAGATTTATATTCACTTCAATTTTAACAGTTTTAGAAGACTTATTTTCACATCGATTTGTCATATTTTAGAGACTTATGTTCACTTCAATTTTATAAGATTTTTAGGATTTATATTCACTTCAAATTACATCACATTTTCTTAAGATTATATTCACTTAAATTTAATCATATTATCTTTAAATTTATGTTCATTTCAATTTTGCAGTTTTTCTAAGACTTATATTCACTTCAAATTTCACAGATTTTAGAACACTTATATTCACTTCAAATTTCATGATTTTTTTTAGGATTTATATTTTCTTCAAATTTCATAAGATTTTATTTAGATTTATATTCAATTTTAATTTCATCATTATATTAAGATTTATATTCACTTTTGATTTTAGAGACTTATTTTCACAAATTTCGTCATATTTTAGAGACTTATATTCACTTCAAATTTTATAAGATTTTTTAGGATTTATATTCACTTCAAATTACATCACATTTTCTTAGATTTATATTCACTTTAAAATCATATTATCTTTAAATTTATATTCATTTCAATTTTACAGATTTTCAAAGACTTATATTCACTTAATTTCACAGTTTTAGAGACCTATATTCACTTCAAATTTCATGATTTTTTAGGATTTATATTTTCTTCAAATTTCATAAGATTTTATTTAGATTTATATTCAATTTTAATTTCATGATTATATTAAGATTTATGTTCACTTCAACTTTAACAGTTTTAGAAGACTTATTTTCACATCGGTTTCGTCATATTTTTAAAGACTTATATTCACTTCAAATTTTATAAGATTTTTTTTAGATTTATATTCACTTCAAATTACATCACATTTTCTTAAGATTTATATTCACTTTAAATTTTCATATTATCTTTAAATTTATATTCATTTCAATTTTGATTTTTCTAGAGACTTATATTACTTCAAATTTCACAGTTTTACGAGACCTATATTCACTTCAAATTTCATGTTTTTTAGGATTTATATTTTCTTCAATTTCATAAGATTTTATTTAGATTTATATTCAATTTAATTTCATGTTATATTAAGATTATATTTCACTTGACTTTAACAGTTTTACGAGACTTATTTCACATCGATTCGTCATATTTTCTAAAGACTTATTTCACTTCAAATTTTATAAGATTTTTAGGATTTATATTCACTTCAAATTACATCACATTTTCTTAAGATTTATATTCACTTTAAATTTCATCATATTATCTTTAAATTTATATTCATTTCAATTTTAAGATTTTTAGAGACTTATATTCACTTCAAATTTCACAGATTTTAAGACTTATATTCACTTCAAATTTCATGATTTTTAGGATTTATATTTTCTTCAAATTTCATAAGATTTTATTTAGATTTATATTCAATTTTAATTTCATCAGTTATATTAAGATTTATGTTCACTTCATTTAACAGTTTTCTAAAGACTTATTTTCACATCGATTTGTCATATTTTACGAGAGACTTATGTTCACCCAATTTTATAAGATTTTTAGGTTTATATTCACTTCAAATTACATCACATTTTCTTAAGATTTATATTCACTTCAAATTTAATCATATTATCTTTAAATTTATGTTCATTTCAATTTTTACCAGATTTTTCTAGAGACTTATATTCACTTCAAATTTCACGATTTTACGAAGACTTATATTCACTTCAAATTTCATGATTTTTTAGGATTTATATTTTCTTCAAATTTCATAAGATTTTATTTAGATTATATTCAATTTTAATTTCATGATTATATTAAGATTTATGTTCACTTCACTTTCAGTTTTGAGAGACTTATTTTCACAAGTTCGTCATATTTTACGAAGACTTATGTTCACTTCAAATTTCATAAGATTTTTTAGGTTTATATTCACTTCAAATTACATCACATTTTCTTAAGATTTATATTCACTTTAAAACAATCATATTATCTTTAAATTTATGTTCATTTCAATTTTACAGATTTTCTAAGACTTATATTCACTTCAAATTTCACAGTTTTACGAAGACCTATATTCACTTCAAATTTCTTGATTTTTAAGGATTTATATTTTCTTCAAATTTCATAAGATTTTATTTAGATTTATATTCAATTTTAATTTCATCAGATTATATTAAGATTTATGTTCACTTCAACTTTAACCAGATTTTCTGAAGACTTATTTTCACATCTGATTTCGTCATATTTTCTAAAGACTTATGTTCACTTCAAATTTTATAAGATTTTTTTAGGATTTATATTCACTTCAAATTACATCACATTTTCTTAAGATTTATATTCACTTTAAATTTAATCATATTATCTTTAAATTTATGTTCATTTCAATTTTAAGATTTTCTAAGACTTATATTACTTCAAATTTCACAGTTTTAGAAGACCTATATTCACTTCAAATTTCATCGGATTTTTTTAGGATTTATATTTTCTTCAAATTTCATAAGATTTTATTTAGATTTATATTCAATTTAATTTCATCAGATTATATTAAGATTTATGTTCACTTCAACTTTCAGTTTTACGAGACTTATTTTCACATCGATTTGTCATATTTTTGAAGACTTATGTTCACTTCAAATTTTATAAATTTTTTAGGATTTATATTCCTTCAAATTACATCACATTTTCTTAAGATTTATATTCACTTTAAATTTATCTTATTTATGTTTCATTTCAATTTTACAGTTTTCTAAAGACTTATATTCCTTCAAATTTCACGATTTTTAGAAGACATATTCACTTCAAATTTCATCATGATTTTTTAGGTTTATATTTTCTTCAAATTTCATAAGATTTTATTAGATTTATATTCAATTTTAATTTCATCAGATTATATTAAGATTTATGTTCACTTAACTTTAACTTGTTTTACGAGACTTATTTTCACATCCATTTCGTCATATTTTCTTAAGACTTATATTCACTTCAAATTTATAAGATTTTTTAGGTTATATTCACTTCAAATTACATCACATTTTCTTAAGATTATATTCACTTAAATTTAATCATATTATCTTTAAATTATGTTCATTTCAATTTTGCAGATTTTCTAAAGACTTATATTCACTTCAAATTTCACAGATTTTAAGACTTATATTCACTTCAAATTTCATGATTTTTTAGGTTTATATTTTCTTCAAATTTCATAAGATTTTATTTAGATTTATATTCAATTTAATTTCATTGATTATATTAAGATTTATGTTCACTTCAACTTTAACGATTTTACGAAGACTTATTTTCACATCGTTTCGTCATATTTTAGAAGACTTATATTCACTTCAAATTTATAAGATTTTTTAGGATTATATTCACTTCAAATTACATCACATTTTCTTAAGATTTATATTCACTTAAATTTAATCATATTATCTTTAAATTTATGTTCATTTCAATTTTGCAGTTTTAGAAGACTTATATTCACTTTAAATTTCACAAGATTTTATGAAGACTTATATTCACTTCAAATTTCATGATTTTTTAGGATTTATATTTTCTTCAAATTTCATAAGATTTTATTTAGATTTATATTCAATTTTAATTTCATCAAATTATATTAAGATTTATGTTCACTTCAATTTTAACCAGATTTTTTGAAGACTTATTTTCACATTGATTTCGTCATATTTCTGAAGACTTATGTTCACTTCAAATTTCATGAGTTTTTAGGATTATATTAACTTCAAATTACATCACATTTTCTTAAGATTTATATTCACTTTAAATTTCATCATATTATCTTTAAATTTATGTTCATTTCAATTTTTACAAGATTTTTCTGAAGACTTATATTCACTTTAAATTTCACCAGATTTTCTGAAGACCTATATTCACTTCAAATTTCATCAGATTTTTTTAGGATTTATATTTTCTTCAAATTTCATAAGATTTTATTTAGATTTATATTCAATTTTAATTTCATCAGATTATATTAGATTTATTTCACTTAATTTAACAGATTTTAGAGACTTATTTTCATTTGATTTCTCATATTTACAAGACTTATGCACTTCAATTTCATCATATTTTTTTTAGGATTTATATTTCTTCAAATTTCATAAGATTTATTTAGATTTATATTCAATTTTAAATTCATCATTATATTAGATTTATGTTCACTTCAATTTTGCAGATTTTACGAAGACTTATTTTCACTTCGTTTGTCATATTTACGAAGACTTATATTCACTTCAAATTTCATCATTTTTTAGTTTATATTTACTTCAAATTTCATCACATTTTCTTAAGTTATATTCACTTTAAATTTCATATTATCTTTAAATTTATGTTCATTTCAATTTTACAGATTTTTAGAAGACTTATATTCACTTCAAATTTCACCAGATTTTCTGAAGACTTATATTCACTTAAAATTTCATCAGATTTTTTTAGGATTTATATTATCTTCAAATTTCATAAGATTTTATTTAGATTTATATTCAATTTAATTTCATCATTATATTAAGATTTATGTTCACTTCAATTTTTACAGATTTTAGAGACTTATTTTCACATCGATTTAGTCATATTTTACGAAGACTTATATTCACCAATTTTATAAGATTTTTTAGGATTTATATTCACTTCAAATTTCATCACATTTTATTAAGATTTATATTCACTTTAATTTTCATCATATTATCTTTAGATTTATATTCATTCAATTTTTACAGTTTTACGAGACTTATATTCACTTTAAATTTCACAGATTTTAGAAGACTTATATTCATTCAATTTCATCAGTTTTTTAGGATTTATATTTTCTTCAAATTTCATAAGATTTTATTTAGATTATATTCATTTTAATTTCATCAGATTATATTAAGATTTATTCAAATTTAACAAGATTTTACGAAGACTTATTTCACTTTGATTTCATATTTACGAGAGACTTATATTCACTTCAAATTTCATCATATTTTTTAGGTTTATATTTTCTTCAAATTTCATAAGATTTTATTTAGATTTATATTCAATTTTAATTTCATTAGATTATATTAAGATTTATGTTCACTTGATTTAACAGATTTTACGAAGACTTATTTTCACATCGATTTCGTCATATTTTACCTTCACTTCAAATTTCATAAGATTTTTTAGGATTTATTAACTTCAAATTACATCACATTTTCTTAAGATTTATATTCACTTTAAATTTCATCATATTATCTTTAAATTTATTTCATTTCAATTTTACAAGATTTTTACGAGACTTATATTCACTTCAAATTTCACAGTTTTACGAGACTTATATTCACTTCAAATTTCATCATATTTTTAGGATTTATATTTTCTTCAAATTTCATAAGATTTTATTTAGATTTATATTCAATTTAATTTCATTAGATTATATTAAGATTTATGTTCACTTCAATTTTTAGTTTTACGAAGACTTATTTTCACATCAGATTTGTCATATTTTGAAGACTTATATTCACTTCATTTTATAAAATTTTTAGGATTTATATTCACTTCAAATTACATCACATTTTCTTAAGATTTATATTCACTTTAAATTTCATCATATTATCTTTAAATTTATATTCATTTCAATTTTTACAGTTTTTAGAACTTATATTCACTTTAAATTTCACAGTTTTACGAAGACTTATATTCACTTCAAATTTCATGATTTTTTAGGATTTATATTTTCTTCAAATTTCATAAGATTTTATTTAGATTTATATTCAATTTTAATTTCATCAGTTATATTAAGATTTATATTCACTTCACTTTAACAGATTTTGAGACTTATTTTCACATCGATTTGTCATATTTTCTTAAGACTTATATTCACTTCAAATTTTATAAGATTTTTTGGATTTATATTCACTTCAAATTACATCACATTTTCTTAAGATTTATATTCACTTTAAATTTAATCATATTATCTTTAAATTTATATTCATTTCAATTTTACGGATTTTCTAAAACTTATATTCACTTCAAATTTCACGAGTTTTAGAAGACCTATATTCACTTCAAATTTCATGATTTTTAGGTTATATTTTCTTCAAATTTCATAAGATTTTATTTAGATTTATATTCAATTTAATTTCATCAGTTATATTAAGATTTATGTTCACTTCAACTTTAACAGTTTTACGAGACTTATTTTCACATCGATTTAGTCATATTTTAAAAACTTATATTCACTTCAAATTTTATAAGATTTTTTAGGATTTATATTCACTTCAAATTACATCACATTTTCTTAGATTTATATTCACTTTAAATTTAATCATATTATCTTTAAATTTATGTTCATTTCAATTTTACAGATTTTCTAAAGACTTATATTCACTTCAAATTTCACAGATTTTACGAGACTATATTCACTTCAAATTTCATGATTTTTTAGGATTTATATTTTCTTCAAATTTCATAAGATTTTATTTAGATTTATATTCAATTTTAATTTCATCAATTATATTAAGATTTATGTTCACTTCAATTTTAACAGTTTACGAGAGACTTATTTTCACATCGATTTGTCATATTTTAAAGACTTATGTTCACTTCAAATTTTATAAGATTTTTAGGATTTATATTCACTTCAAATTACATCATTTTCTTAAGTTATATTCACTTTAAATTTCATCATATTATCTTTAAATTTATGTTCATTTCAATTTTACATTTTTAGAAGACTTATATTCACTTAAATTTCACGAGTTTTACGAGACTTATATTCACTCAAATTTCATGTTTTTTAGGATTTATATTTTCTTCAAATTTCATAAGATTTTATTTAGATTTATATTCAATTTAATTTCATCAGATTATATTAAGATTATATTCACTTCATTTTTAATTTTTAAGACTTATTTTCATTGATTTCTTCATATTTGAAGACTTATTCACTTCAAATTTCATAAGATTTTTTAGGATATATTAACTTCAAATTACATCACATTTTCTTAAGATTTATATTCACTTTAAATTTCATCATATTATCTTTAAATTTATGTTCATTTCAATTTTAAAGATTTTAGAAGACTTATATTCACAGTTTTAGAAGACATATATTCACTTCAAATTTCATCAGATTTTTTAGGATTTATATTTTCTTCAAATTTCATAAGATTTTATTTAGATTTATATTCAATTTTAATTTCATCAAATTATATTTATGTTTCAACTTTACTTGATTTTGAGACTTATTTTCACATCGATTTGTCATATTTTGAAGACTTATGTTCACTTCAAATTTTATAAGATTTTTTAGGATTAATATTCACTTCAAATTACATCACATTTTCTTAAGATTTATATTCACTTTAAATTTCATCATATTATCTTTAAATTTATATTCATTTCAATTTTTGAGATTTTAGAGACTTATATTCACTGAAATTTCACAGATTTACGAGACTTATATTCACTTCAAATTTCATCATATTTTTTAGGATTTATATTTTCTTCAAATTTCATAAGATTTTATTTAGATTTATATTCAATTTTAATTTCATGAGTTATATTAAGATTTATATTCACTTCAATTTAACAGTTTACGAAGACTTATTTTCACATCGGTTGTCATATTTTATGAGACTTATTTCTTTCAATTTCATAAGATTTTTTAGGATTTATATTAACTTCAAATTCATCACATTTTCTTAAGATTTATATTCACTTTAAATTTCATCATTTATCTTTAAATTATATGTTCATTTCAATTTTACAAATTTTTCGAAGACTTATATTCACTTTATATTTCACAGTTTTAGAAGACTTATATTCACTTCAAATTTCATGATTTTTAGGATTATATTTTCTTCAAATTTCATAAGATTTTATTTAGATTATATTCAATTTTAATTTCATTGATTATATTAAGATTTATTCACTTCACTTTAACAGTTTTACGAGACTTATTTTCACATCGATTTGTCATATTTTCTATAAACTTATTTCACTTCAAATTTTATAAGATTTTTAGGATTTATATTCACTTCAAATTACATCACATTTCTTAAGATTTATATTCACTTTAAATTTAATCATATTATCTTTAAATTTATGTTCATTTCAATTTTTACAGATTTTCTAAGACTTATATTACTTCAATTTCACAGTTTTACGAAGACTTATATTCACTTCAAATTTCATGATTTTTTAGGATTTATATTTTCTTCAATTTCATAAGATTTTATTTAGATTTATATTCAATTTTAATTTCATCAGATTATATTAAGATTTATATTCACTTCAATTTAACAGTTTTAGAGACTTATTTTCACATCGATTTCAGTCATATTTTACGAGACTTATGTTCACTTCAAATTTATAAGATTTTTAGGATTTATATTCACTTCAAATTACATCACATTTTCTTAAGATTTATATTCACTTTAAATTTCATCATATTATCTTTAAATTTATGTTCATTTCAATTTTTACAGTTTTCTGAGACTTATATTCACTTCAAATTTCACAGTTTACGAGACTTATATTCACTTCAAATTTCATCAGTTTTTAGGATTTATATTTTCTTCAAATTTCATAAGATTTTATTTAGATTTATATTCATTTTAATTTCATCAGTTATATTAAGATTTATGTTCACTTCACTTTAACAGATTTTTACGAGACTTATTTTCACATCGATTCGTCATATTTTCTAGAAACTTATGTTCACTTCAAATTTTATAAGATTTTTAGGATTATATTCACTTCAAATTACATCACATTTTCTTAAGATTTATATTCACTAAATTTAATCATATTATCTTTAAATTTATGTTCATTTCAATTTTACAGATTTTCTAAGACTTATATTCAATTTCACAGATTTTAGAAGACTATATTCACTTCAAATTTCATGATTTTTTAGGATTTATATTTTCTTCAAATTTCATAAGATTTTATTTAGATTTATATTCAATTTAATTTCATCGATTATATTAAGATTTATATTCACTTCAATTTTAACGATTTTTACGAAGACTTATTTTCACATCGATTTCGTCATATTTTACGAACTTATATTCACTTCAAATTTTATAAGATTTTTTAGGTTATATTCACTTCAAATTACATCACATTTCTTAAGATTTATATTCACTTTAAATTTCATCATATTATCTTTAAATTTATGTTCATTTCAATTTTTGATTTTAGAAGACTTATATTCACTTCAAATTTCACAGTTTTACGAGACTTATATTCACTTCAAATTTCATGATTTTTTAGGATTTATATTTTCTTCAAATTTCATAAGATTTTATTTAGATTTATATTCAATTTTAATTTCATCAGTTATATTAAGATTTATGTTCACTTCAACTTTAACAGTTTGAGACTTATTTTCACATCGAGTTTTGTCATATTTTCTAAAACTTATTTCACTTCAAATTTTATAAGATTTTTAGATTTATATTCACTTCAAATTACATCACATTTCTTAAGATTTATATTCACTTTAAATTTAATCATATTATCTTTAAATTTATGTTCATTTCAATTTTACAGATTTTCTAAGACTTATATTCACTTCAATTTCACAGTTTTACGAAGACCTATATTCACTTCAAATTTCATCATTTTTTTAGGATTTATATTTTCTTCAAATTTCATAAGATTTTATTTAGATTTATATTCAATTTTAATTTCATCGATTATATTAAGATTTATGTTCACTTCATTTTAACAGTTTTAGAAGACTTATTTTCACTCCGATTTGTCATATTTTACGAGACTTATGTTCACTTCAAATTTTATAAGATTTTTTAGGATTTATATTCACTTCAAATTACATCACATTTCTTAAGATTTATATTCACTTTAAATTTCATCATATTATCTTTAAATTTATTCATTTCAATTTTACAGATTTTAGAAGACTTATATTCACTTTAAATTTCACGAGTTTTACGAGACTTATATTCACTTCAAATTTCATGATTTTTAGGATTTATATTTTCTTCAAATTTCATAAGATTTTATTTAGATTTATATTCAATTTAATTTCATCAGATTATATTAAGATTTATATTCACTTATTTTAACAGATTTTACGAGACTTATTTTCACATTTGATTTCTTCATATTTCTGAAGACTTATGTTCACTTCAAATTTCATAAGATATTTTTAGGATTTATATTAACTTCAAATTACATCACATTTTCTTAAGATTTATATTCACTCTAAATTTCATCATATTATCTTTAAATTGATGTTCATTTCAATTATTACAAGATTTTTCTGAAGACTTATATTCACCAGATTTTCTGAAGACATAAATTCACTTCAAATTCATCGGATTTTTTTAGGATTTATATTTTCTTCAAATTTCATAAGATTTTATTTAGATTTATATTCAATTTTAATATCATCAAATTATATTAAGATTTATGTTCACTTCAACTTTATGATTTTTAGAGAGACTTATTTTCACATCGAGTTTGTCATATTTGAAGACTTATATTCACTTCAAATTTTATAGATTTTTTAGATTAATATTCACTTCAAATTCATTTTCTTAAGATTTATATTCACTTTAAATTTCATCATATTATCTTTAAATTTATGTTCATTTCAATTTTGCAGTTTTTAAAAGACTTATATTCATTAAATTTCACGTTTTACGAGACTTATATTCACTTCAAATTTCATCATATTTTTAGGTTTATTTTCTTCAAATTTCATAAGATTTTATTTAGATTTATATTCAATTTTAATTTCATGATTATATTAAGATTTATGTTCACTTCAATTTTAACAGTTTTACGAGACTTATTTTCATCGATTCGTCATATTTTAAGACTTATATTCACTTCAAATTTCATCAGATTTTTAGGATTATATTAACTTCAAATTACATCACATTTTCTTAAGATTTATATTCACTTTAAATTTCATCATATTATCTTTAAATTTATGTTCATTTCAATTTTACAAATTTTTCTAAGACTTATATTCACTTCAAATTTCACGATTTTAGAGAGACTTATATTCACTTCAAATTTCATCAGTTTTTTAGGATTTATATTTTCTTCAAATTTCATAAGATTTTATTTAGATTTATATTCAATTTAATTTCATGATTATATTAAGATTTATGTTCACTTCAATTTTAATTTTACGAGACTTATTTTCTCGGTTTGTCATATTTTACGAGACTTATGTTCACTTCAAATTTTATAAGATTTTTTAGGAATTATATTCACTTCAAATTACATCACATTTTCTTAAGATTTATATTCACTTTAAATTTCATCATATTATCTTTAAATTTATATTCATTTCAATTTTTGATTTTTAGAGACTTATATTCACTTCAAATTTCACAGATTTTACGAGACTTATATTCACTTCAAATTTCATCATATTTTTTAGGATTTATATTCTTCAAATTTCATAAGATTTTATTTAGATTTATATTCAATTTTAATTTCATCAGTTATATTAAGATTTATGTTCACTTCAATTTAACAGATTTTACGAGACTTATTTTCACATCAGATTTAGTCATATTTACGAGACTTATTCACTTCAAATTTTTAAGATTTTTTGAGATTATATTCACTTCAAATTACATCACATTTTTTGGATTATATTCACTTTAAATTTCATCATATTATCTTTAAATTTATATTCATTTCAATTTTTGCAGTTTTTCTAAAGACTTATATTCACTTCAAATTCCCAGTTTTACGAGACTTATATTCACTTCAAATTTCATTTTTTTTTTAGGATTTATATTTTCTTCAAATTTCATAAGATTTTATTTAGATTTATATTCATTTAATTTCATCAGTTATATTAAGATTTATGTTCACTTTTTAACAGTTTTAGAGACTTATTTTCATCGATTTAGTCATATTTTATGAGACTTATGTTCAAATTTCATAGATTTTTTAGGTTTATATTCACTTCAAATTCATCACATTTCTTAAGATTTATATTCACTTTAAATTTCATCATTTTATCTTTAAATTTATGTTCATTTCAATTTTTAAATTTTTTAAGACTTATATTCACTTTAATTTCACAGATTTTCGAGACTTATATTCACTTCAAATTTCATTGATTTTTTAGGTTTATATTTTCTTCAAATTTCATAAGATTTTATTTAGATTTATATTCAATTTTAATTTCATCAGTTATATTAAGATTTATGTTCACTTCAATTTTAACAGTTTTTGAGACTTATTTTCACATCGATTTAGTCATATTTTAGAGGACTTATGTTCACTTCAAATTTATAAGATTTTTTAGATTATATTCACTTCAAATTACATCACATTTTCTTAAGATTATATTCACTTAAATTTCATCATATTATCTTTAAATTTATGTTCATTTCAATTTTACAGATTTTAGAGAGACTTATATTCACTTCAATTTCACAGATTTTACGAAGATTATATTCACTTCAAATTTCATCATATTTTTTAGGATTTATATTTTCTTCAAATTTCATAAGATTTTATTTAGATTTATATTCAATTTAATTTCATCAGTTATATTAAGATTTATGTTCCTTCAATTTTAACAGTTTTAGAAGACTTATTTTCACATCAGTTTCGTCATATTTTAGAAGACTTATGTTCACTTCAAATTTTTTAAGATTTTTAGAGTTATATTCACTTCAAATTATCATCATTTTCTTAAGATTTATATTCACTTAAATTTCATCATATTATCTTTAAATTTATGTTCATTTCAATTTTGTTTTTCTAAAGACTTATATTCACTTCAAATTTCACAGATTTTACGAGACTTATATTCACTTCAAATTTCATTGATTTTTTAGGATTTATATTTTCTTCAAATTTCATAAGATTTTATTTAGATTTATATTCAATTTTAATTTCATCAGATTATATTAAGATTTATATTCACTTAACTTTAACAGATTTTAGAGACTTATTTTCACATCATTTGTCATATTTAGAGACTTATATTCACTTCAAATTTTATAAGTTTTTTAGGTTATATTCACTTCAAATTACATCACATTTTCTTAAGATTTATATTCACTTTAAATTTCATTTATCTTTAAATTTATGTTCATTTCAATTTTACAGATTTTTACGAAGACTTATATTCACTTCAAATTTCACAGTTTAGAGACTTATATTCACTTCAAATTTCATGATTTTTTAGGATTTATATTTTCTTCAAATTTCATAAGATTTTATTTAGATTTATATTCAATTTAATTTCATCAGATTATATTAAGATTTATGTTCACTTCAATTTTAACAGATTTTGGAGACTTATTTTCACATTAGTTTAGTCATATTTAGAGACTTATATTCACTTCAAATTTCATAAGATTTTTTTAGGTTATATTCACTTCAAATTACATCACATTTTCTTAAGTTTATATTCACTTTAAATTTCATCATATTATCTTTAAATTTATGTTCATTTCAATTTTACAAGATTTTTTAGAGACTTATATTCACTCAGTTTTACGAGACTTATATTCACTTCAAATTCATCCAGTTTTTAGGATTTATATTTTCTTCAAATTTCATAAGATTTTATTTAGATTTATATTCAATTTTAATTTCAAATTATATTAAGATTATGTTCACTTCACTTTAACAGATTTTAGAGACTTATTTTCACATCGATTTCGTCATATTTTCTGAAGACTTATGTTCACTTCAAATTTTATAAGATTTTTTTAGGATTTATATTCACTTCAAATTACATCACATTTTCTTAAGATTTATATTCACTTTAAATTTCATCATATTATCTTTAAATTTATGTTCATTTCAATTTTTACAGTTTTTAGAGAGACTTATATTCACTGAAATTTCACAGATTTTACAGACTTATATTCACTTCAATTTCATCATATTTTTTAGGATTTATATTTTCTTCAAATTTCATAAGATTTTATTTAGATTTATATTCAATTTAATTTCATGATTATATTAAGATTTATGTTCTTCAATTTTAACAGTTTTACGAAGACTTATTTTCACATCGATTTCGTCATATTTTATGAAGACTTATATTCAAATTTCATAGATTTTTTAGGTTATATTCACTTCAAATTACATCACATTTTCTTAAGATTATATTCACTTTAAATTTCATCATATTATCTTTAAATTTATGTTCATTTCAATTTTACAAATTTTTTAAGACTTATATTCACTTTAAATTTCACAGTTTTAGAGACTTATATTCACTTCAAATTTCATCAGATTTTTTTAGGATTTATATTTTCTTCAAATTTCATAAGATTTTATTTAGATTTATATTCAATTTTAATTTCATCAGATTATATTAAGATTTATGTTCAATTCAATTTTAACCAGATTTTCTGAAGACTTATTTTCACATCTGATTTCGTCATATTTTCTGAGGACTTATGTTCACTTCAAATTTTATAAGATTTTTTTAGGAATTATATTCACTTCAAATTACATCACATTTTCTTAAGATTTATATTCACTTTAAATTTCATCATATTATCTTTATATTTATGTTCATTTCAATTTTTACCAGATTTTTCTGAAGACTTATATTCACTTTAAATTTCACCCGATTTTCTGAAGATTTATATTCACTTCAAATTTCATCATATTTTTGTAGGATTTATACTTTCTTCAAATTTCCTAAGATTTTATTTAGATTTATATTCAATTTTAATTTCATCAGATTATATTAAGATTTATGTTCACTTCAATTTTAACCAGATTTTCTGAAGACTTATTTTCACATCTGATTTCGTCATATTTTCTGAAGACTTATGTTCAGTTCAAATTTTTTAAGATTTTTTCAGGATTTATATTCACTTCAAATTACATCACATTTTCTTAAGATTTATATTCACTTTAAATTTCATCATATTATCTTTAAATTTATGTTCATTTCAATTTTTCAGATTTTCTAAAGACTTATATTCACTTAATTTCACGGATTTTACGAAGACTTATATTCACTTCAAATTTCATCATTTTTTAGGATTTATATTTTCTTCAAATTTCATAGATTTTATTTAGATTTATATTCAATTTAATTTCATCAGTTATATTAAGATTTATATTCACTTCAACTTTAACAGTTTTACGAAGACTTATTTTCATCGATTTCGTCATATTTTACGAAGACTTATGTTCCTTCAAATTTTATAAGATTTTTAGGATTATATTAACTTCAAATTACATCACATTTCTTAAGATTTATATTCACTTTAAATTCATCATATTATCTTTAAATTTATGTTCATTTCAATTTTAGATTTTTAGAAGACATATTCACTTCAAATTTCACGATTTTACGAGACTTATATTCACTTCAAATTTCATCAGATTTTTTTAGGATTTATATTTTCTTCAAATTTCATAAGATTTTATTTAGATTTATATTCAATTTTAATTTCATCACATTATATTAAGATTTATGTTCACTTCAATTTTAACCAGATTTTTTGAACAGTTATTTTCACATTGGATTTCGTCATATTTCTGAAGACTTATGTTCACTTCAAATTTCATCATATTTTTTTAGGATTTATATTAACTTCAAATTACATCACATTTTCTTAAGATTTATATTCACTTTAAATTTCATCATATTATCTTTAAATTGATGTTCATTTCAATTTTACAGATTTTAAAGAGACTTATATTCACAGATTTTACGAGACATAAATTCACTTCAAATTCATCGGATTTTTTTAGGATTTATATTTTCTTCAAATTTCATAAGATTTTATTTAGATTTATATTCAATTTTAATATCATCAAATTATATTAAGATTTATGTTCACTTCAACTTTAACAGTTTTTAAGACTTATTTTCACATCGATTCGTCATATTTTACGAGACTTATGTTCACTTCAAATTTTATAAGATTTTTTAGGATTAATATTCACTTCAAATTACATATTTTCTTAAGATTTATATTCACTTTAAATTTCATCATATTATCTTTAAATTTATGTTCATTTCAATTTTGATTTTACGAAGACTTATATTCACTTCAAATTTCACAGTTTTACGAGACTTATATTCACTTCAAATTTCATCATATTTTTAGGATTTATATTTTCTTCAAATTTCATAAGATTTTATTTAGATTTATATTCAATTTTAATTTCATCAGTTATATTAAGATTTATGTTCACTTCATTTTGATTTTAGAGACTTATTTTCACATCGATTTCGTCATATTTTATGAAGACTTATGTTCACTTCAAATTTCATAAGATTTTTTAGGTTTATATTCACTTCAAATTACATCACATTTTCTTAAGATTTATATTCACTTTAAATTTCATCATTTTATCTTTAAATTTATGTTCATTTCAATTTTACAAATTTTTACGAGACTTATATTCACTTTAAATTTCACAGTTTTAGAAGACTTATATTCACTTCAAATTTCATGATTTTTTAGGATTTATATTTTCTTCAAATTTCATAAGATTTTATTTAGATTTATATTCAATTTTAATTTCATCAGTTATATTAAGATTTATATTCACTTCATTTTAACGTTTTAGAGACTTATTTTCATCGTTTCGTCATATTTTAGAGACTTATGTTCACTTCATTTTATAAGATTTTTTAGGATTTATATTCACTTCAAATTACATCACATTTTCTTAAGATTTATATTCACTTTAAATTTCATCATATTATCTTTAAATTTATGTTCATTTCAATTTTTGATTTTTACGAGACTTATATTCACTTCAATTTCACCGATTTTGAAGATTATATTCACTTCAAATTTCATCATATTTTTAGGTTATATTTTCTTCAAATTTCATAAGATTTTATTTAGATTTATATTCAATTTTAATTTCATGATTATATTAAGATTTATGTTCACTTCAATTTAACAGATTTTAGAGACTTATTTTCACATCAGTTTCGTCATATTTTAGAAGACTTATATTCACTTTAAATTTTTAAGATTTTTAGGTTATATTCACTTCAAATTACATCACATTTTCTTAAGATTTATATTCACTTTAAATTTCATCATATTATCTTTAAATTTATATTCATTTCAATTTTACAGATTTTCTGAACTTATATTCACAAATTTCACAGATTTTACGAAGACTTATATTCACTTCAAATTTCATCGATTTTTAGGATTTATATTTTCTTCAAATTTCATAAGATTTTATTTAGATTTATATTCAATTTAATTTCATCAGATTATATTAAGATTATATTCACTTCACTTTAACAGATTTTACGACTTATTTTCACATCGATTTAGTCATATTTTACGAGACTTATGTTCACTTCAAATTTATAAATTTTTTGGATTTATATTAACTTCAAATTACATACATTTTCTTAGATTTATATTCACTTTAATTTCATCATATTATCTTTAAATTTATGTTCATTTCAATTTTAAGATTTTTTAGAAGACTTATATTCACTTTAAATTTCACAGTTTACGAGACTTATATTCACTTCAAATTTCATGATTTTTAGGATTTATATTTTCTTCAAATTTCATAAGATTTTATTTAGATTTATATTCAATTTAATTTCATCACATTATATTAAGATTTATATTCACTTCAATTTTAACAGTTTTTTGAGACTTATTTTCATTGATTTCGTCATATTTAAAGACTTATGTTCACTTCAAATTTCATCAGATTTTTAGGTTATATTCACTTCAATTACATCACATTTTCTTAAGATTTATATTCACTTTAAATTTCATCATATTATCTTTAAATTTATGTTCATTTCAATTTTACAAAATTTTACGAAGACTTATATTCACAGTTTTGAGAACTTATATTCACTTCAAATTCATCAGTTTTTTAGGATTTATATTTTCTTCAAATTTCATAAGATTTATTTAGATTATATTCAATTTAATTTCATCAAATTATATTAAGATTTATATTCACTTCAACTTTAACAGATTTTAGAGACTTATTTTCACATCTGATTTCGTCATATTTTATGAAGACTTATGTTCACTTCAAATTTTATAAGATTTTTTTAGGATTAATATTCACTTCAAATTACATCACATTTTCTTAAGATTTATATTCACTTTAAATTTCATCATATTATCTTTAAATTTATGTTCATTTCAATTTTTGCAGTTTTAAGAGACTTATATTCACTTCAATTTCACAGTTTTACGAGACTTATATTCACTTCAAATTTCATCATATTTTTGTAGGATTTATATTTTCTTCAAATTTCATAAGATTTTATTTAGATTTATATTCAATTTTAATTTCATCAGATTATATTAAGATTTATGTTCACTTCAATTTTAACAGTTTTACGAGACTTATTTTCACATCGATTTGTCATATTTTACGAGACTTATATTCATTCAATTTTATAAGATTTTTTAGATTATATTCACTTCAAATTACATCACATTTTCTTAAGATTTATATTCACTTTAAATTTCATCATATTATCTTTAAATTTATGTTCATTTCAATTTTGCAGTTTTAAGAGACTTATATTCACTTTAAATTTCACGATTTTACGAAGACTTATATTCACTTCAAATTTCATCATATTTTTTAGTTATATTTTCTTCAAATTTCATAAGATTTTATTTAGATTATATTCAATTTTAATTTCATCATTATATTAAGATTTATATTCACTTCAATTTAACGATTTTACGAGACTTATTTTCACATCGATTTCGTCATATTTACGAGACTTATATTCACTTAAATTTTTAAGATTTTTAGAGGTTATATTCACTTCAAATTACATCACATTTTCTTAGATTTATATTCACTTTAAATTTCATCATATTATCTTTAAATTTATGTTCATTTCAATTTTTGCAGATTTTTCTAAAGACTTATATTCACTTCAAATTTCACGTTTTACGAAGACTTATATTCACTTCAAATTTCATGATTTTTTAGGATTTATATTTTCTTCAAATTTCATAAGATTTTATTTAGATTTATATTCAATTTTAATTTCATGTTATATTAAGATTTATATTCACTTCAACTTTAACAGTTTTACGAAGACTTATTTTCACATCGATTTGTCATATTTTACGAAGACTTATATTCACTTCAAATTTATAATTTTTTAGGATTATATTAACTTCAAATTACATCACATTTTCTTAAGATTTATATTCACTTTAAATTTCATCATATTATCTTTAAATTTATGTTCATTTCAATTTTACAGATTTTTCGAAGACTTATATTCACTTCAAATTTCACCAGATTTTCTAAAGACATAAATTCACTTCAAATTTCATTAGATTTTTTTAGGATTTATATTTTCTTCAAATTTCATAAGATTTTATTTAGATTTATATTCAATTTAATTTCATCAGATTATATTAAGATTTATATTCACTTCATTTTAACGATTTTTGAGACTTATTTTCACATTGGATTTCGTCATATTTCTGAAGACTTATGTTCACTTCAAATTTCATCATATTTTTTTAGGATTTATATTAACTTCAAATTACATCACATTTTCTTAAGATTTATATTCACTTTAAATTTCATCATATTATCTTTAAATTTATGTTCATTTCAATTTTTACAAGATTTTTCTGAAGACCTATATTCACTTTAAATTTCACCAGATTTTCTGAAGACTTATATTCACTTCAAATTTCATCAGATTTTTTTAGGATTTATATTTTCTTCAAATTTCATAAGATTTTATTTAGATTTATATTCAATTTTAATTTCATCAGATTATATTAATATTTATATTCACTTCATTTAACAGTTTTTGAGACTTATTTTCACATCGATTTAGTCATATTTTCGAGACTTATATTCACTTCAAATTTTATAAGATTTTTTAGGTTATATTCACTTCAAATTCATCACATTTTCTTAGATTTATATTCACTTTAAATTTCATCATATTATCTTTAAATTTATGTTCATTTCAATTTTACAGTTTTACGAAGACTTATATTCACTTAAATTTCACAGTTTTACGAGACTTATATTCACTTCAAATTTCATGATTTTTTAGGATTTATATTTTCTTCAAATTTCATAAGATTTTATTTAGATTTATATTCAATTTAATTTCATCGAGATTATATTAAGATTTATGTTCACTTGATTTTAACAGTTTTTAAAGACTTATTTTCACATTTGATTTCTTCATATTTTGAAGACTTATATTCACTTCAAATTTCATAAGATTTTTAGGATTTATATTCACTTCAAATTATCACATTTTCTTAAGATTTATATTCACTTTAAATTTCATCATATTATCTTTAAATTTATGTTCATTTCAATTTTACAAGATTTTTACGAACATATATTCACAGTTTTACGAAGACTTATATTCACTTCAAATTCATGGTTTTTAGGATTTATATTTTCTTCAAATTTCATAAGATTTTATTTAGATTTATATTCAATTTTAATTTCATCAAATTATATTAAGATTTATTTCACTTACTTTAACGATTTTAGAAGACTTATTTTCATCGGTTTAGTCATATTTTACGAGACTTATATTCACTTCAAATTTTATAAGATTTTTAGGATTAATATTCACTTCAAATTACATCACATTTCTTAAGATTTATATTCACTTTAAATTTCATCATATCTTTAAATTTATGTTCATTTCAATTTTTACAGTTTTTAGAGACTTATATTCACTTCAAATTTCACAGTTTTGAAGACTTATATTCACTTCAAATTTCATCATATTTTTAGGTTTATATTTTCTTCAAATTTCATAGATTTTATTTAGATTTATATTCAATTTTAATTTCATGATTATATTAAGATTTATATTCACTTCAATTTTAACAGTTTTACGAAGACTTATTTCACATCGAGTTTGTCATATTTTAAGACTTATATTCACTTCAAATTTTTTAGATTTTTTGAGTTATATTCACTTCAAATTACATCACATTTTCTTAAGATTTATATTCACTTTAAATTTCATCATATTATCTTTAAATTTATATTTCATTTCAATTTTACAGATTTTAAAAGACTTATATTCACTTCATTTCACAGTTTTAGAAGACTTATATTCACTTCAATTTCATCATTTTTTAGGATTTATATTTTCTTCAAATTTCATAAGATTTTATTTAGATTTATATTCAATTTAATTTCATCAGTTATATTAAGATTATGTTCACTTCAAATTTAACAGTTTTACGAAGACTTATTTTCATCCAGTTTAGTCATATTTTAGAAGACTTATATTCACTTCAAATTTATAAGATTTTTAGGATTTATATTCACTTCAAATTACATCACATTTTCTTAAGATTTATATTCACTTTAAATTTCATCATTTATCTTTAAATTTATTTCATTTCAATTTTACAAATTTTTACGAAGACTTATATTCACTTCAAATTTCACAGATTTTAAGACTTATATTCACTTCAAATTTCATCATTTTTAGGATTTATATTTTCTTCAAATTTCATAAGATTTTATTTAGGTTTATATTCAATTTTAATTTCATAGATTATATTAAGATTTATATTCACTTCAATTTTATGATTTTACGAGACTTATTTTCATCACGATTTCGTCATATTTTTCTAGATATTTTTAGGATTTATATTACTTCAAATTTCACATTTCTTAAGATTTATATTCACTTCAATTTCATCATTTATCTTTAAATTTATATTCATTTCAATTTTACAAATTTTTGAGACTTATATTCACTTCAATTTCACAGATTTTACGAAGACTTATATTCACTTCAATTTCATCAAATTTTTAGGATTTATATTTTCTTCAAATTTCATAAGATTTATTTAGATTTATATTCAATTTAATTTCATCAGATTATATTAAGATTTATATTCACTTCAATTTTAACAGTTTTCGAAGACTTATTTTCATCGATTTGTCATATTTTAGAGGTTTACTTCAAATTTTATAAGATTTTTAGGATTATATTCACTTCAAATTACATCACATTTTCTTAAGATTTATATTCACTTTAAATTTCATCATATTATCTTTAAATTTATGTTCATTTCAATTTTACAGTTTTAGAGACTTATATTCACTTTAAATTTCACAGATTTTACGAAGACTTATATTCACTTCAAATTTCATCATATTTTTAGGATTTATATTTTCTTCAAATTTCATAAGATTTTATTTAGATTTATATTCAATTTTAATTTCATCAGTTATATTAAGATTTATGTTCACTTCATTTAACAGATTTTAGAAGACTTATTTTCACATCATTTCGTCATATTTTAGAAGACTTATATTCACTTCAAATTTTATAAGATTTTTTAGGTTATATTCACTTCAAATTACATCACATTTCTTAAGATTTATATTCACTTAAATTTCATCATATTATCTTTAAATTTATGTTCATTTCAATTTTACAGTTTTCTAAGACTTATATTCACTTCAAATTTCACAGTTTTAAAGACTTATATTCACTTCAAATTTCATGATTTTTAGGATTATATTTTCTTCAAATTTCATAAGATTTTATTTAGATTTATATTCAATTTTAATTTCATCAGTTATATTAAGATTTATATTCACTTCACTTTAACAGTTTTACGAGACTTATTTTCACATCGATTTCGTCATATTTTCGAAGACTTATATTCACTTCAATTTTTTAAAATTTTTTAGGATTTATATTCACTTCAAATTACATCATTTTCTTAAGATTTATATTCACTTTAAATTTCATCATTTATCTTTAAATTTATATTCATTTCAATTTTTACAGTTTTTAGAAGACTTATATTCACTTGATTTCACAGTTTTACGAAGACTTATATTCACTTCAAATTTCATGATTTTTAGGATTTATATTTTCTTCAAATTTCATAAGATTTTATTTAGATTTATATTCAATTTTAATTTCATCAGTTATATTAAGATTTATATTCCTTCATTTTAACAGTTTACGAAGACTTATTTTCACATCGATTTAGTCATATTTTATGAAGACTTATATTCACTTCAAATTTCATAAGATTTTTTAGGATTATATTCACTAAATTCATCACATTTTCTTAAGATTTATATTCACTTTAAATTTCATCATTTTATCTTTAAATTTATATTCATTTCAATTTTTACAGATTTTTTAAGACTTATATTCACTTCAAATTTCACAGTTTTACGAAGACTTATATTCACTTCAAATTTCATGATTTTTTAGGATTTATATTTTCTTCAAATTTCATAAGATTTTATTTAGATTTATATTCAATTTTAATTTCATCAGATTATATTAAGATTTATATTCACTTCAATTTTAACAGTTTTTGAAGACTTATTTTCACATCGATTTCGTCATATTTTAAGACTTATATTCACTTCAAATTTATAAGATTTTTTAGGATTATATTCACTTCAAATTACATCACATTTTCTTAGATTTATATTCACTTTAAATTTCATCATATTATCTTTAAATTTATGTTCATTTCAATTTTGATTTTTAAGACTTATATTCACTTCAAATTTCACCGATTTTCGAAGACTTATATTCACTTCAAATTTCATCATATTTTTAGGTTATATTTCTTCAAATTTCATAAGATTTTATTTAGATTTATATTCAATTTTAATTTCATCAGATTATATTAAGATTTATATTCACTTCAATTTAACAGTTTTACGAACTTTTTTCATCGATTTAGTCATATTTTACGAGACTTATATTCACTTCAAATTTTTAAGATTTTTAGTTTATATTCACTTCAAATTACATCACATTTTCTTAAGATTTATATTCACTTTAAATTTCATCATATTATCTTTAAATTTATGTTCATTTCAATTTTTACAGTTTTCTAAGACTTATATTCACTTCAAATTTCACAGATTTTAGAAGACTTATATTCACTTCAAATTTCATGATTTTTTAGGATTTATATTTTCTTCAAATTTCATAAGATTTTATTTAGATTTATATTCAATTTTAATTTCATCGATTATATTAAGATTTATATTCACTTCAACTTTAACAGTTTTACGAGACTTATTTTCACATCAGTTCGTCATATTTTACGAAGACTTATATTCACTTCAAATTTTATAAGATTTTTTAGGATTTATATTCACTTCAAATTACATCACATTTTCTTAAGATTTATATTCACTTTAAATTTCATCATTTTATCTTTAAATTATATTTCATTTCAATTTTACAGTTTTTAGAAGACTTATATTCATATTTCACGATTTTACGAAGACTTATATTCACTTCAATTTCATTGATTTTTTAGGATTTATATTTTCTTCAAATTTCATAAGATTTTATTTAGATTTATATTCAATTTTAATTTCATGATTATATTAAGATTTATATTCACTTGATTTAACAGATTTTAGAAGACTTATTTTCACATCAGTTTAGTCATATTTATGAAGACTTATATTACTTCAATTTCATAAGATTTTTAGGATTTATATTCACTTCAAATTACATCACATTTTCTTAAGATTTATATTCACTTTAAATTTCATCATATTATCTTTAAATTTATGTTCATTTCAATTTTACAGATTTTAGAGACTTATATTCACTTCAAATTTCACGAGTTTTACGAAGACTTATATTCACTTCAAATTTCATGATTTTTAGGATTATATTTTCTTCAAATTTCATAAGATTTTATTTAGATTTATATTCAATTTAATTTCATCAGATTATATTAAGATTTATGTTCACTTCACTTTAACATATTTTAGAGACTTATTTTCACATAGATTTCGTCATATTTAGAGACTTATGTTCACTTCAAATTTTATAAGATTTTTTAGGATTTATATATCAACTTCAAATTCATCACATTTTCTTAAGATTTATATTCACTTTAAATTTAATCATATTATCTTTAAATTTATGTTCATTTCAATTTTTACCAGATTTTTCTAAAGACTTATATTAGCTTCAAATTTCACCAGATTTTCTGAAGACCTATATTCACTTCAAATTTCATCAGATTTTTTTAGGATTTATATTTTCTTCAAATTTCATAAGATTTTATTTAGATTTATATTCAATTTAATTTCATCAGATTATATTAAGATTTATGTTCCTTCACTTTAACAGTTTTAAGAGACTTATTTTCACATCGATTTCGTCATATTTTCTGAGACTTATGTTCACTTCAAATTTTATAAGATTTTTTTAGGATTTATATTAACTTCAAATTTCATCACATTTTCTTAAGATTTATATTCACTTTAAATTTAATCATATTATCTTTAAATTTATATTCATTTCAATTTTTACCAGATTTTTCTAAAGACTTATATTCACTTCAAATTTCACCAGATTTTCTGAAGACTTATATTCACTTCAAATTTCATGATTTTTTAGGATTTATATTTTCTTCAAATTTCATAAGATTTTATTTAGATTTATATTCAATTTTAATTTCATCAGATTATATTAAGATTTATATTCACTTCACTTTAACAGATTTTAGAGACTTATTTTCACTCCAGTTTCGTCATATTTTTAGGATTTATATTTTCATCAAATTTCATAAGATTTTATTTAGATTTATATTCAATTTTAGTTTCATCAGATTATATTAAGATTTATGTTCACTTCAACTTTAACCAGATTTTCTAAAGACTTATTTTCACATCTGATTTCGTCATATTTTCAGAAGACTTATGTTCACTTCAAATTTTATAAGATTTTTTTAGGATACATATTAACTTCAAATTTCATCACATTTTCTTAAGATTTATATTCACTTTAAATTTAATCATATTGTCTTTAAATTTATGTTCATTTCAATTTTTACCAGATTTTTCTAAAGACTTATATTCACTTAATTTTCAGTTTTAGAAGACTTATATTCACTTCAAATTTCATTGATTTTTAGGATTTATATTTTCTTCAAATTTCATAAGATTTTATTTAGATTTATATTCAATTTTAATTTCATCATTATATTAAGATTTATATTCACTTCAATTTTAACAGTTTTACGAAGACTTATTTTCACATCAGATTTCGTCATATTTTATGAGACTTATGTTCACTTCAAATTTCATAGATTTTTTAGGATTTATATTCACTTCAAATTCATCACATTTCTTAAGATTTATATTCACTTAAATTTCATCATTTTATCTTTAAATTTATGTTCATTTCAATTTTTACAAATTTTTTAGAGACTTATATTCACTTTAAATTTCACGATTTTACGAAACTTATATTCACTTCAAATTTCATGATTTTTTTAGGATTTATATTTTCTTCAAATTTCATAAGATTTTATTTAGATTATATTCAATTTTAATTTCATCAGTTTATTAAGATTTATATTCACTTCAATTTTAACAGTTTTACGAAGACTTATTTTCACATCGATTTCGTCATATTTTAGAGGACTTATATTCACTTCAAATTTTATAAGATTTTTTAGGATTTATATTCACTTCAAATTCATCCATTTTCTTAAGATTTATATTCACTTTAATTTCATCATATTATCTTTAAATTTATGTTCATTTCAATTTTACAAATTTTTAGAGACTTATATTCACTTCAAATTTCACAGTTTTCTAAAGACTTATATTCACTTCAAATTTCATGATTTTTTAGGATTTATATTTTCTTCAAATTTCATAAGATTTTATTTAGATTTATATTCAATTTTAATTTCATCATTATATTAAGATTTATTGTCACTTCACTTTAACGATTTACGAAGACTTATTTTCATCGATTTCGTCATATTTTACGAAGACTTATGTTCACTTCAAATTTTATAAGATTTTTTTAGGATTTATATTCACTTCAAATTACATCACATTTTCTTAAGAGTTATATTCACTTCAAATTTAATCATATTATCTTTAAATTTATGTTCATTTCAGTTTTTACCAGATTTTACTGAAGACTTATATTCACTTTAAATTTCACCAGGTTTTCTGAAGACTTATGTTCACTTCAAATTTCATCAGATTTTTTTAGGATTTATATTTTCTTCAATTTTCATAAGATTTTATTTAGATTTATATTCAATTTTAATTTCATGATTATATTAAGATTTATGTTCATTCAACTTTAACCATATTTTAGAACTTATTTTCACATCGATTTAAGTCATATTTTCGAGACTTATATTCACTTCAAATTTATAAGATTTTTTAGGATTTATATTCACTTCAAATTTCATCACATTTTCTTAAGATTATATTCACTTTAAATTTAATCATATTATCTTTAAATTTATGTTCATTTCAATTTTCAGATTTTTCTAAAACTTATATTACTTCAAATTTCACAGTTTTACGAAGACTTATATTCACTTCAAATTTCATCAGATTTTTTAGGATTTATATTTTCTTCAAATTTCATAAGATTTTATTTAGATTTATATTCAATTTAATTTCATTGATTATATTAAGATTTATGTTCACTTCAACTTAACCATATTTTAAGAGACTTATTTTCACTCGATTTCGTCATATTTTAGACTTATGTTCACTTCAAATTTTATAAGATTTTTAGGATTATATTCACTTCAAATTTCATCACATTTTCTTAAGATTTATATTCACTTTAAATTTAATCATATTATCTTTAAATTTATGTTCATTTCAATTTTTACAGTTTTTCTAAGACTTATATTACTTAAATTTCAGATTTTACGAGACTATATTCACTTCAAATTTCATCAGTTTTTAGGATTTATATTTTCTTCAAATTTCATAAGATTTTATTTAGATTTATATTCAATTTTAATTTCATCAGATTATATTAAGATTATATTCACTTCAACTTTAACATATTTTAGAAGACTTATTTTCACATCGATTTCGTCATATTTTTAAAGACTTATATTCACTTCAAATTTTATAAGATTTTAGGATTTATATTCACTTCAAATTACATCACATTTTCTTAAGATTTATATTCACTTTAAATTTAATCATATTATCTTTAAATTTATGTTCATTTCAATTTTTACCAGATTTTTCTAAGACTTATATTCACTTCAAATTTCACAGATTTTACAGAACACTTATATTCACTTCAAATTTCATCAGATTTTTTTAGGATTTATATTTTCTTCAAATTTCATAAGATTTTATTTAGATTTATATTCAATTTTAATTTCATCAGATTATATTAAGATTTATGTTCACTTCAACTTTAACGATTTTATGAAGACTTATTTTCACATCTGATTTCGTCATATTTTAGAAGACTTATATTCACTTCAAATTTTATAAGATTTTTAGGATTTATATTCACTTCAATTTCATCACATTTTCTTAAGATTTATATTCACTTTAAATTTAATCATATTATCTTTAAATTTATGTTCATTTCAATTTTACAGATTTTCTAAAGACTTATATTACTTCAATTTCACAGTTTTACGAGACTTATATTCACTTCAAATTTCATGATTTTTTAGGATTTATATTTTCTTCAAATTTCATAAGATTTTATTTAGATTTATATTCAATTTTAATTTCATCAGATTATATTAAGATTTATGTTCACTTCAACTTTAACCAGATTTTCTGAAGACTTATTTTCACATCTGATTTCGTCATATTTTCTAAAAACTTATGTTCACTTCAAATTTTATAAGATTTTTTTAGGATTTATATTCACTTCAAATTACATCACATTTTCTTAAGATTTATATTCACTTTAAATTTAATCATATTATCTTTAAATTTATTTCATTTCAATTTTGCAGTTTTTCTAAGACTTATATTCACTTCAATTTCACAGATTTTAGAGACCTATATTCACTTCAAATTTCATCAGATTTTTTTAGGATTTATATTTTCTTCAAATTTCATAAGATTTTATTTAGATTTATATTCAATTTAATTTCATCAGTTATATTAAGATTTATGTTCACTTCACTTTCTTGATTTTAGAAGACTTATTTTCACATCGATTTCATCATATTTTCTTAAGACTTATGTTCATTCAAATTTATAAGATTTTTTAGGTTTTATATTCACTTCAAATTACATCACATTTTCTTAGATTTATATTCACTTTAAATTTAATCATATTATCTTTAAATTTATGTTCATTTCAATTTTACAGTTTTTCTAAGACTTATATTCACTTCAAATTTCACAGTTTTACGAGACTATATTCACTTCAAATTTCATCAGATTTTTTTAGGATTTATATTTTCTTCAAATTTCATAAGATTTTATTTAGATTTATATTCAATTTTAATTTCATCAGATTATATTAAGATTTATATTCACTTCACTTTAACAGTTTTACGAGACTTATTTTCACATCTGATTTCGTCATATTTTCTTAAGACTTATGTTCACTTCAAATTTTATAAGATTTTTTTAGGATTTATATTCACTTCAAATTACATCACATTTTCTTAAGATTTATATTCACTTCAAATTTAATCATATTATCTTTAAATTTATGTTCATTTCAATTTTTACCAGATTTTTCTGAAGACTTATATTCACTTCAATTTCACAGTTTTACGAAGACTTATATTCACTTCAAATTTCATTGATTTTTAGGATTTATATTTTCTTCAAATTTCATAAGATTTTATTTAGATTTATATTCAATTTTAATTTCATCGATTATATTAAGATTTATATTCAACTTTAACGATTTTACGAGACTTATTTTCACATATGATTTAATCATATTTTTTAAGACTTATTCACTTCAATTTTATAAGATTTTTTAGGATTTATATTCACTTCAAATTCATCACATTTTCTTAAGATTTATATTCACTTTAAATTTAATCATATTATCTTTAAATTTATATTCATTTCAATTTTTGCAGTTTTTCTAAAGACTTATATTCACTTCAAATTTCACAGATTTTACGAAGACTTATATTCACTTCAAATTTCATGATTTTTTAGGATTTATATTTTCTTCAAATTTCATAAGATTTTATTTAGATTTATATTCAATTTTAATTTCATCAGATTATATTAAGATTTATATTCACTTAACTTTAACTTGATTTTAAAGACTTATTTTCACATCGATTTAGTCATATTTTAGAGACTTATTTCACTTCAAATTTTATAAGATTTTTTAGGATTAATATTAACTTCAAATTACATCACATTTTCTTAAGATTTATATTCACTTTAAATTTCATCATATTATCTTTAAATTTATGTTCATTTAAATTTTTACCATATTTTTCTAAAGACTTATATTCACTTCAAATATTCTTCAGATTTTCTGAAGACTTATATTCACTTCAAATTTCATCAGATTTTTTAGGATTTATATTTTCTTCAAATTTCATAAGATTTTATTTAGATTTATATTCAATTTAATTTCATCAGATTATATTAAGATTTATATTCACTTCAACTTTAACAGTTTTTAGAGACTTATTTTCACATCGATTTCGTCATATTTTCGAAAACTTATATTCACTTCAAATTTTATAAGATTTTTTAGGATTTATATTCACTTCAAATTACATCACATTTTCTTAAGATTTATATTCACTTTAAATTTAATCATATTATCTTTAAATTTATATTCATTTCAATTTTGATTTTTCTAAAGACTTATATTCACTTCAATTTCACAGTTTTTAGACTATATTCACTTCAAATTTCATCGATTTTTTAGGATTTATATTTTCTTCAAATTTCATAAGATTTTATTTAGATTTATATTCAATTTAAATTTCATCAGATTATATTAAGATTTATATTCACTTCAACTTTTGATTTTACGAGACTTATTTTCACATCAGTTTAGTCATATTTTTAAGACTTATATTCACTTCAAATTTTATAAGATTTTTTAGGATTATATTCACTTCAAATTACATCACATTTTCTTAAGATTTATATTCACTTCAAATTTAATCATATTATCTTTAAATTTATGTTCATTTCAATTTTACAGTTTTCTAAAGACTTATATTCACTTCAAATTTCACAGTTTTCGAAGATATATTCACTTCAAATTTCATCGATTTTTTAGGATTTATATTTTCTTCAAATTTCATAAGATTTTATTTAGATTTATATTCAATTTAATTTCATCAGATTATATTAAGATTTATATTCACTTAACTTTAACAGATTTTAGAGACTTATTTTCATCAGTTTAGTCATATTTTCTTAAGACTTATGTTCACTTCAAATTTTATAAGATTTTTTAGGATTTATATTCACTTCAAATTACATCACATTTCTTAAGATTTATATTCACTTCAAATTTAATCATATTATCTTTAAATTTATGTTCATTTCAATTTTGCAGTTTTTCTAAAGACTTATATTCACTTCAATTTCACAGTTTTACGAAGACTTATATTCACTTCAAATTTCATGATTTTTTAGGATTTATATTTTCTTCAAATTTCATAAGATTTTATTTAGATTTATATTCAATTTTAATTTCATGATTATATTAAGATTTATATTCACTTCAATTTAACAGTTTTAGAAGACTTATTTTCACATCAGTTTAGTCATATTTTAGAAGACTTATGTTCACTTCAATTTTATAAGATTTTTTAAGTTTATATTCACTTCAAATTACATCACATTTTCTTAAGATTTATATTCACTTCAATTTAATCATATTATCTTTAAATTTATTTCATTTCAATTTTACAGTTTTCTAAAGACTTATATTCACTTCAAATTTCACAGATTTTACGAAGACTTATATTCACTTCAAATTTCATTGATTTTTAGGATTTATATTTTCTTCAAATTTCATAAGATTTTATTTAGATTTATATTCAATTTTAATTTCATCAGTTATATTAAGATTTATGTTCACTTCACTTTAACAGTTTTGAAGACTTATTTTCACATCGATTTCGTCATATTTTGAAGACTTATATTCACTTCAAATTTTATATGATTTTTTAGGATTTATATTCACTTCAATTACATCACATTTTCTTAAGATTTATATTCACTTAAATTTAATCATATTATCTTTAAATTTATTCATTTCAATTTTACGATTTTTCTAAAGACTTATATTCACTTCAAATTTCACCAGATTTTCTGAAGACCTATATTCACTTCAAATTTCATTGATTTTTTAGGATTTATATTTTCTTCAAATTTCATAAGATTTTATTTAGATTTATATTCAATTTTAATTTCATCAGTTATATTAAGATTTATGTTCACTTCAACTTTAACAGTTTTAAAGACTTATTTCACTCCAGTTTCGTCATATTTTACAGACTTATATTTTCACTTCAAATTTTATAAGATTTTTTTAGGATTTATATTCACTTCAAATTACATCACATTTTCTTAAGAGTTATATTCACTTCAAATTTAATCATATTATCTTTAAATTTATGTTCATTTCAATTTTTACCAGATTTTTCTAAAGACTTATATTCTTAATTTCACAGTTTTACGAAGACTTATATTCACTTCAAATTTCATCATTTTTAGGATTTATATTTTCTTCAAATTTCATAAGATTTTATTTAGATTTATATTCAATTTTAATTTCATCAGTTATATTAAGATTTATATTCACTTCAACTTGCAGTTTTTAGAAGACTTATTTTCATCTGATTTCGTCATATTTTAAAACTTATATTCACTTCAAATTTTATAAGATTTTTAGGATTTATATTCACTTCAAATTACATCACATTTCTTAAGATTTATATTCACTTTAAATTTAATCATATTATCTTTAAATTATATTCATTTCAATTTTTACAGTTTTTCTAAGACTTATAACTAAATTTCACAGTTTTACGAGACTTATATTCACTTCAAATTTCATGATTTTTTAGGTTATATTTTCTTCAAATTTCATAAGATTTATTTAGATTTATATTCAATTTTAATTTCATCAGATTATATTAAGATTTATGTTCACTTCAACTTTAACAGTTTTAGAAGACTTATTTTCATCCCAGTTTCGTCATATTTTACGAAGACTTATATTCACTTCAAATTTTATAAGTTTTTTAGGATTTATATTCACTTCAATTACATCACATTTTCTTAAGATTTATATTCACTTTAAATTTAATCATATTATCTTTAAATTTATATTCATTTCAATTTTGCAGTTTTTAAGACTTATATTCACTTCAAATTTCACAGTTTTACGAAGACTTATATTCACTTCAAATTTCATCAGTTTTTTAGGATTTATATTTTCTTCAATTTCATAAGATTTTATTTAGATTTATATTCATTTAATTTCATCAGTTATATTAAGATTTATATTCACTTCACTTTGATTGATTTTAGAGACTTATTTCACATCTCCACGTCATATTTTCGAAGACTTATGTTCACTTCAAATTTTATAAGATTTTTTAGGATTTATATTCACTTCAAATTACATCACATTTTCTTAAGATTTATATTCACTTTAAATTTAATCATATTATCTTTAAATTTATATTCATTTCAATTTTGCAGTTTTTATAAAGACTTATATTCACTTCAAATTTCACAGATTTTGAGAACTATATTCACTTCAATTTCATCATTTTTTAGGATTTATATTTTCTTCAAATTTCATAAGATTTTATTTAGATTTATATTCAATTTAATTTCATCAGTTATATTAAGATTTATATTCACTTCACTTTAACGATTTTACGAGACTTATTTTCACATCAGTTTAGTCATATTTTCGAAGACTTATGTTCACTTCAAATTTATAAGATTTTTTAGGATTTATATTCACTTCAAATTACATCACATTTTCTTAAGATTTATATTCACTTTAAATTTAATCATATTATCTTTAAATTTATGTTCATTTCAATTTTGATTTTCTAGACTTATATTCACTTAATTTCACAGATTTTACGAAGACTATATTCACTTAAATTTCATCGATTTTTTAGGATTTATATTTTCTTCAAATTTCATAAGATTTTATTTAGATTTATATTCAATTTAATTTCATGATTATATTAAGATTTATGTTCACTTGACTTGAGTTTTACGAGACTTATTTTCACATCAGTTTAGTCATATTTTCGAAGACTTATGTTCACTTCAAATTTTATAAGATTTTTAGGATTATATTCACTTCAAATTACATCACATTTTCTTAAGATTTATATTCACTTTAAATTTAATCATATTATCTTTAAATTTATGTTCATTTCAATTTTACAGATTTTCTAAGACTTATATTCACTTCAAATTTCACAGTTTTACGAAGACTTATATTCACTTCAAATTTCATGATTTTTAGGATTTATATTTTCTTCAAATTTCATAAGATTTTATTTAGATTTATATTCAATTTTAATTTCATCGATTATATTAAGATTTATGTTCACTTCAACTTTCAGTTTTAAAGACTTATTTTCATCACGAGTTTAGTCATATTTTAGAAGACTTATGTTCACTTCAATTTTATAAGATTTTTTAGGATTTATATTCACTTAAATTACATCACATTTTCTTAAGATTATATTCACTTTAAATTTAATCATATTATCTTTAAATTATATTTCATTTCAATTTTACGATTTTCTAAGACTTATATTCACTTAAATTTCACGAGTTTTAGAAGACTTATATTCACTTCAAATTTCATCATTTTTTTAGGTTATATTTTCTTCAAATTTCATAAGATTTTATTTAGATTTATATTCAATTTTAATTTCATCAGATTATATTAAGATTTATGTTCACTTCACTTTAACAGAGTTTTAGAGACTTATTTTCACATCGATTTCGTCATTTTTAAGACTTATATTCACTTCAAATTTTATAAGATTTTTTAGGATTTATATTCACTTCAAATTACATCACATTTTCTTAAGATTTATATTCACTTTAAATTTAATCATATTATCTTTAAATTTATGTTCATTTCAATTTTACAGTTTTTCTAAGACTTATATTCACTTCAAATTTCACAGTTTTAGAGACTATATTCACTTCAAATTTCATGATTTTTTAGGATTTATATTTTCTTCAAATTTCATAAGATTTTATTTAGATTTATATTCAATTTTAATTTCATCAGATTATATTAGATTTATGTTCCTTCACTTTTGATTTTACGAAGACTTATTTTTCACATTTGTCATATTTTTTAGAAGACTTATGTTCACTTCAAATTTTAAGATTTTTTAGGATTTATATTCACTTCAAATTACATCACATTTTCTTAAGATTTATATTCACTTTAAATTTAATCATATTATCTTTAAATTTATGATTCATTTCAATTTTTACAGTTTCTAAAGACTTATATTACTTCAAATTCACAGTTTACGAGACTTATATTCACTTCAAATTTCATGTTTTTTAGGATTTATATTTTCTTCAAATTTCATAAGATTTTATTTAGATTTATATTCAATTTTAATTTCATCAGATTATATTAAGATTTATGTTCACTTCAACTTTAACCAGATTTTCTGAAGACTTATTTTCACATCTGATTTCGTCATATTTTCTGAAGACTTATGTTCACTTCAAATTTTATAAGATTTTTTTAGGATTTATATTCACTTCAAATTACATCACATTTTCTTAAGATTTATATTCACTTTAAATTTAATCATATTATCTTTAAATTTATGTTCATTTCAATTTTTACCAGATTTTTCTAAAGACTTATATTCACTTCAAATTTCACCAGATTTTCTGAAGACTTATATTCACTTCAAATTTCATCAGATTTTTTTAGGATTTATATTTTCTTCAAATTTCATAAGATTTTATTTAGATTTATATTCAATTTTAATTTCATCTGATTATATTAAGATTTATGTTCACTTACTTTAACAGTTTTAGAGACTTATTTTCACATCTGATTTCGTCATATTTTCTGAAGACTTATGTTCACTTCAAATTTTATAAGATTTTTTAGGATTTATATTCACTTCAAATTACATCACATTTTCTTAAGATTTATATTCACTTTAAATTTAATCATATTATCTTTAAATTTATGTTCATTTCAATTTTAGTTTTCTAAAGACTTATATTCACTTCAAATTTCACAGTTTTAGAAGACTATATTCACTTCAATTTCATGATTTTTTAGGATTTATATTTTCTTCAAATTTCATAAGATTTTATTTAGATTTATATTCAATTTAATTTCATCAGTTATATTAAGATTTATGTTCACTTCACTTTAACAGTTTTAGAAGACTTATTTTCACATCGATTTGTCATATTTTCGAAGACTTATTTACTTCAAATTTTATAAGATTTTTTAGGTTATATTCACTTCAAATTACATCACATTTTCTTAAGATTTATATTCACTTTAATTTAATCATATTATCTTTAAATTTATATTTCAATTTTGATTTTTCTAAGACTTATATTCACTTCAAATTTCACAGTTTTACGAGACTATATTCACTTCAAATTTCATCAGATTTTTTTAGGATTTATATTTTCTTCAAATTTCATAAGATTTTATTTAGATTTATATTCAATTTTAATTTCATCAGATTATATTAAGATTTATGTTCACTTCAACTTTAACCAGATTTTCTGAAGACTTATTTTCACATCTGATTTCGTCATATTTTCTGAAGACTTATATTCATTCAATTTTATAAGATTTTTTTAGGATTTATATTCACTTCAAATTACATCACATTTTCTTAAGAGTTATATTCACTTCAAATTTAATCATATTATCTTTAAATTTATGTTCATTTCAATTTTTACCAGATTTTTCTAAAGACTTATATTCACTTCAAATTTCACGATTTTACGAGACTTATATTCACTTCAAATTTCATTGAGTTTTTTAGGATTTATATTTTCTTCAAATTTCATAAGATTTTATTTAGATTTATATTCAATTTAATTTCATCAGATTATATTAAGATTTATTCACTTCAACTTTAACGGATTTTAGAGACTTATTTTCACATCGATTTAAATCATATTTTAAAAACTTATATTCACTTCAAATTTTATAAGATTTTTAGGATTTATATTCACTTCAAATTACATCACATTTCTTAAGATTTATATTCACTTTAAATTTAATCATATTATCTTTAAATTTATATTCATTTCAATTTTAACCAGATTTTTCTAAAGACTTATATTAGCTTCAAATTTCACCAGATTTACTGAAGACCTATATTCACTTCAAATTTCATCAGATTTTTTAGGATTTATATTTTCTTAAATTTCATAAGATTTTATTTAGATTTATATTCAATTTTAATTTCATCAGTTATATTAAGATTTATATTCATGACTTTAACGATTTTACAGACTTATTTTCACATCGATTCGTCATATTTTAGAGACTTATATTCACTTCAAATTTCATAAGATTTTTAGGATTTATATTCACTTAAATTACATCACATTTTCTTAAGATTTATATTCACTTCAAATTTAATCATATATCTTTAAATTTATGTTCATTTCAATTTTTACGATTTTCTAAAGACTTATATTCACTTCAAATTTCACAGTTTTACGAAGACTTATATTCACTTCAAATTTCATGATTTTTTAGGATTTATATTTTCTTCAAATTTCATAAGATTTTATTTAGATTTATATTCAATTTAATTTCATCAGATTATATTAAGATTTATATTCACTTGACTTTTGATTTTAGAGACTTATTTCACATCTGATTTCGTCATATTTTAGAAGACTTATATTCACTTCAAATTTATAAGATTTTTTAGGATTTATATTCACTTAAATTATCACATTTTCTTAAGATTTATATTCACTTTAAATTTAATCATATTATCTTTAAATTTATGTTCATTTCAATTTTTAGATTTTCTAAAGACTTATATTCACTTCAAATTTCACAGTTTTTAGAGACTATATTCACTTCAATTTCATTGATTTTTTAGGATTTATATTTTCTTCAAATTTCATAAGATTTTATTTAGATTTATATTCAATTTAATTTCATCAGATTATATTAAGATTTATATTCCTTGACTTTAACAGATTTTACGAGAGACTTATTTTCACATCGATTTAGTCATATTTTTCTTAGACTTATGTTCACTTCAAATTTCATAAGATTTTTAGGATTTATATTCACTTCAAATTACATCACATTTTCTTAAGATTTATATTCACTTCAAATTTAATCATATTATCTTTAAATTTATATTCATTTCAATTTTACAGTTTTCTAAAGACTTCACTTCAAATTTCACGATTTTTACGAACTTATATTCACTTCAATTTCATGATTTTTTAGGTTTATATTTCTTCAAATTTCATAAGATTTTATTTAGATTTATATTCAATTTAATTTCATCAGATTATATTAAGATTTATGTTCACTTCAACTTTAACAGATTTTACGAGAGACTTATTTTACATCTGATTTCGTCATATTTTTAAGACTTATATTCACTTCAAATTTATAAGATTTTTTAGGATTTATATTCACTTCAAATTACATCACATTTTCTTAAGATTTATATTCACTTTAAATTTAATCATATTATCTTTAGAATTTATATTTTCAATTTTACAGTTTTTTCTAAAGACTTATATTCACTTCAAATTTCACAGTTTTAGAGACCTATATTCACTTCAAATTTCATCAGTTTTTAGATTTATATTTTCTTCAAATTTCATAAGATTTTATTTAGATTTATATTCAATTTAATTTCATAGATTATATTAAGATTTATGTTCTTCAACTTTAGATTTTACGAGACTTTTCATCGATTTCGTCATATTTTTCGAAAACTTATATTCCTTCAAATTTATAAAGATTTTAGGATTTATATTCACTTCAAATTATCCACATTTTCTTAAGATTTATATTCACTTCAATTTCATCATATTATCTTTAAATTTATGTTCATTCAATTTTACAGTTTTTCTAAAGACTTATATTCACTTCAAATTTCACAGTTTTACGAGACTTATATTCACTTCAAATTTCATGGATTTTTGGATTTATATTTTCTTCAAATTTCATAAGATTTTATTTAGATTTATATTCAATTTTAATTTCATGGATTATATTAAGATTTAACTTTAACAGATTTTACGAAGACTTATTTCACATCGGTTTAGTCATATTTTGAAGACTTATATTCACTTCAAATTTCAATTTTTAAGTTTATATTCACTTCAAATTACATCACATTTCTTAAGATTTATATTCAGCTAAATTTAATCATATTATCTTTAAATTTATGTTCATTTCAATTTTCGATTTTTCTAAGACTTATATTCACTTCAAATTTCACAGTTTACGAAGACTTATATTCACTTCAAATTTCCTTGATTTTTAGGATTTATATTTTCTTCAATTTTCATAAGATTTTAAGTTTATATTCAATTTAATTTCATGATTATATTAAGATTTATGTTCACTTCAACTTTAACTTGAGATTTTAGAAGACTTATTTCACACTCCGATTTATCATATTTTACGAGAGACTTATGTTCACTTCAAATTTCATAGATTTTTTGGATTAATATTCACTTCAATTCCATCACATTTTCTTGATTTATATTCACTTTAAATTTCATCATATTATCTTTAAATTTGTATGTTTTCAATTTTACAGTTTTTCAAAGACTTATATTCACTTAAATTCACGATTTTACGAAGACTTATATTCTTTGAATTCATCGGATTTTTGGTTATATTTCTTCAAATTTCATAGATTTTTATTTAGATTTATATTCAATTTTAATTTCATAGATTATATTAAATTTATATTCACTTCAACTTTAACAGATTTTACGAAGACTTATTTTCACATCTGATTTAATCATATTTTCTTAAGACTTATATTCCTTCAAATTTATAAGATTTTTTGAGATTTATATTCACTTCAAATTACATCACATTTTCTTAAGATTTATATTCACTTTACATTTAATCATATTATCTTTAAATTTATATTCATTTCAATTTTTACGATTTTCTAAAGACTTATATTCACTTCAAATTTCACGATTTTAGAAGACTTATATTCACTTCAAATTTCATCAGTTTTTTAGGATTTATATTTTAAATTTCATAAGATTTTATTTAGATTTATATTCAATTTATTATTAAGATTATATTTAATAGATTTAGAAGACTTATTTTTCCACATTTCGGATTTAGTCCCCATATTTTACGGACTTATATTCAAATTTTATAAAGATTTTTTGGATTTATATTCATCAATTCTTAATTTTATATTCTTTAATCAATATTATCTTTCAATTTTGCATGTTCTAAGGACTTATAATTCACTGATTTCACAGTTTTTAGAAGACTTATATTCACTTAAATTTCATAGTTTTTTAGGATTTATATTTTCTTCAAATTTCATAGATTTATTTGATTTATATTCAGTTTAATTTCATGATTATATTAAGATTTATTCATGAATTTAACAAGTTTTAAGACTTATTTTCACATCTGATTCATCATAT
>CM038795.1:163362049-163425177 GCA_021764765.1 Vicia sativa | reverse complement strand
CAGTTACGTATTGCTTCCGCATTGGTTGTTTCGTATTTAAAGAGACTTATTCACCCAAATTTCATCAATTTTTAAGATTTATGTTACTTCAAATTTCATCACATTTTCTTAGATTTATATTCACTTTAAATTTCATCCTTATAATATCTTCAAATTTCATGTTCATTTAGAATTTTACAAGATTTTCGAGACTTATATTCACTTTAAATTTCACCCCAGTTTTTACGAAGACTTAAATTCACTAAATTTCATGGATTTTTTTAGAAGTTTATATTTTTCTTCAAATTTCATAGTTTTCTTTGATTTATATTCAATTTAATTTCCATCAGATCATGTTAAGATTTATGTTCAACGATTTAACAGTTTTCACGGAAGGCTTATATTCACTTTGATTTCCTTGAATTTCCGTGAGCTGCCATGTTCACTTCAAATTTCATCATATTTTTTAGGATTTATATTCACTTCAAATTTCATAAGATTTATTTAGATTTATATTCAATTTAAATTCATGATTATATTAAAGATTATATTGTCATTTTAACTTGATTTTCGAACTTATTTTCATCTGATTTCATCATATTTTACGACTTATGTTCACTTCAAATTTCATTGATTTTTAGGATTATAACTTAATTACATCACATTTTCTTAAGATTTATATTCACTTTAAATTTCATCATATTATCTTTAAATTTATTGTTTCATTTCAATTTTTACACAAAGATTTTGAAGACTTATATTCACTTAAATTTCACCAGTTTTTTAAGACTTATATTCACTTCAAATTTCAATGATTTTTTTAGGGTTTTATATTTTCTTCAAATTTAATAAATTTTTTTAGATTTATATTCAATTTTAATTTCATCAGTTATATTAAGATTTATATTTCCTTGATTTTAACGGTTACGAAGACTTATTTTTTCTGCGATTCGATCATTTTTAGACTTATATTCACCAATTTTATTCAGATTTTAGGATTTATATTCACTTCGAATTACATCACATTTTTCGTAAGATTTATATTCCGATTCAAATTTCATCATATTATCTTTAAATTTATATTCATTCAATTTTTACTGAGATTTTACGAGACTTATATTCACTTTAAATTTCATAGGATTTTACGAACTTATATTCACTTCAAATTTCATGATTTTTTAGGTTTATATTTTCTTCAAATTTCATTCGCAGATATTATTCGATTTATATTCAATTTTAAATTTCATCAGATTATATTAAGTTTATGTTCCTTGATTTTAACAGATTTTACGAAGACTTATATTCATTTCAATTTCATATTTTCGAGACTTATATTCACTTCAAATTTCATCATATTTTTAGGTTATATTTTCTTCAAATTTCATAAGATTTTATTTAGATTTATATTTTCAATTTTATTTCATTAGACTATATTAAGATTTATATTCACTTCAATTTTAACGGTTACGAGACTTATTTTCACATCGATTTCGTCATATTTTACGAAGACTTATATTACTTCAAATTTCATCAGTTTTTAAGTTATATTATTCACTTAATTGTCACATTTTCTTAAGATTTATATTCACTTTAAATTTCATCATATTATCTTTAAATTTATGTTCATTTCAATTATTACAAGATTTTTGAAGACTTATATTCACTTCAAATTTCACAGTTTTTACGAGACTTATATTCACTTCAAATTTCATCATTATTTTTAGGATTTATATTTTCTTCAATTTCATAAGATTTTTTTAGATTTATATTCAATTTAATTTCATTAGATTATATTAAGATTTATATTCAGATTTTAACGATTTTACGAAGACTTTTCCATCGATTTCGTCATATTTGGACTTATGTTCACTTCAAATTTTATAATTTTTTTGGATTATATTCACTTCAAATTACATCACATTTTCTTAAGATTTATTCACTTTAAATTTCATCATATTATCTTTAAATTTATATTCATTTCAATTTTGCAGTTTTTACGAAGACTTATATTCACTTTAAATTTCACAAGTTTTACGAGCTATATTCACTTCAAATTTCATCGATTTTTTAGGATTTATATTTTCTTCAAATTTCATAAGATTTTATTTAGATTTATATTCAATTTTAATTTCATGATTATATTAAGATTTATGTTCACTTCAATTTAACTGATTTTAGAGAGACTTATTTCACATCGATTTAGCATATTTTTGAAGACTTATGTTCCAGCAATTTTATAAGATTTTTTAGGATTTATATTCACTTCAAATTACATCACATTTTCTTAAGATTTATATTCACTTTAAATTTAATCATATTATCTTTAAATTTATGTTCATTTCAATTTTGCATATTTTAAGACTTATATTCACTTAAATTTCACAGTTTTACGAGACCTATATTCACTTCAAATTTCATTGATTTTTTAGGATTTATATTTTTCTTCAAATTTCATAAGATTTTATTTAGATTTATATTCAATTTTAATTTCATCATTATATTAAGATTTATGTTCACTTCAATTTTACCAGTTTTAGAAGACTTATTTTTCACTTCAGGTTCGTCATATTTTCTAAAACTTATGTTCCTTCAAATTTCATAAGATTTTTTAGGATTTATATTCACTTCAAATTACATCACATTTCTTAAGATTTATTCACTTTAAATTTAATCATATTATCTTTAAATTTATATTCATTTCAATTTTACGATTTTTCTAAGACTTATATTCACTTCAATTTCCCAATTTTACGAAGACTTATATTCACTTCAAATTTCATCAGATTTTTAGGATTTATATTTTCTTCAAATTTCATAAGATTTTATTTAGATTTATATTCAATTTAATTTCATCAGATTATATTAAGATTTATGTTCACTTCATTTTAACAGTTTTCGAAGACTTATTTTCATCGATTCGTCATATTTTTAGAACTTATATTCACTTCAAATTTCATAAGATTTTTTAGGATTTATATTCACTTCAAATTACATCACATTTCTTAGATTTATATTCACTTTAAATTTCATCATATTATCTTTAAATTTATGTTCATTTCAATTTTTACAGTTTTACGAAGACTTATATTCACTAAATTTCACAGTTTTACGAAGACTTATATTCACTTCAAATTTCATCAGATTTTTTTAGGATTTATATTTTCTTCAAATTTCATAAGATTTTATTTAGATTTATATTCAATTTTAATTTCATCAGATTATATTAAGATTTATGTTCACTTCATTTTAACGGATTTTACGAGAGACTTATTTTCAAATTTGATTTCGTCATATTTTTGAAGACTTATGTTCACTTCAAATTTCATAAGATTTTTTTAGGATTTATATTCACTTCAAATTACATCACATTTTCTTAAGATTTATATTCACTTTAAATTTCATCATATTATCTTTAAATTTATGTTCATTTCAATTTTTAGATTTTTAAAGACTTATATTCACCAGTTTTCACGAAGACTTATATTCACTTCAAATTTCATCTATTTTTAGGATTTATATTTTTCTTCAATTTCATAAGATTTTATTTAGATTTATATTCAATTTAATTTCATCAAATTATATTAAGATTTATGTTCCTTGACTTTAACAGTTTTCGAAGACTTATTTTCACTCGATTTGTCATATTTTACGAGACTTATGTTCACTTCAAATTTTATAAGATTTTTTTAGGATTATATTCACTTCAATTACACCATTTTCTTAAGATTTATATTCACTTTAAATTTCATCATATTATCTTTAAATTTATGTTCATTTCAATTTTACAGATTTTTAAAGACTTATATTCACTTCAAATTTCACAGTTTTACGAAGACTTATATTCACTTCAAATTTCATCGATTTTTTAGGATTTATATTTTCTTCAAATTTCATAAGATTTTATTTAGATTTATATTCATTTTAATTTCATAGATTATATTAAGATTTATGTTCACTTCATTTTAACCAGATTTTACGAACTTATTTTCACATCAAATTTAGTCATATTTTATGAAGACTTATGTTCACTAAATTTCATCGATTTTTTAGGATTTATATTAACTTCAAATTACATCACATTTTCTTAAGATTTATATTCACTTTAAATTTCATCATATTATCTTTAAATTTATGTTCATTTCAATTTTACAAATTTTTACGAGACTTATATTCACTTTAAATTTCACAGTTTTTGAAGACTTATATTCACTTCAAATTTCTTGATTTTTTTAGGATTTATATTTTCTTCAATTTCATAAGATTTTATTTAGATTTATATTCAATTTTAATTTCATGATTATATTAAGATTTATGTTCACTTCACTTTCACCAGTTTTTACGAGAGACTTATTTTCATCGATTCGTCATATTTTCTATAAACTTATATTCACTTCAATTTTATAAGATTTTTAAGTTTATATTCACTTCAAATTACATCACATTTTCTTAAGATTTATATTCACTTTAAATTTAATCATATTATCTTTAAATTTATGTTCATTTCAATTTTACAGATTTTTCTAAAGACTTATATTACTTCAAATTTCACAGATTTACGAAGACTTATATTCACTTCAAATTTCATCAGTTTTTAAGTTATATTTCTTCAAATTTCATAAGATTTTATTTAGATTTATATTCAATTTTAATTTCATCAGTTATATTAAGATTTATGTTCACTTCATTTTAACAGTTTTAAAGACTTATTTTCACTTGATTTCGTCATATTTTACGAGACTTATGTTCACTTCAAATTTATAAGATTTTTAGGATTTATATTCACTTCAAATTACATCACATTTTCTTAAGATTTATATTCACTTTAAATTTCATCATATTATCTTTAAATTTATATTCATTTCAATTTTTACAGTTTTTAGAAGACTTATATTCACTTCAAATTTCACAGTTTTTCGAGACTTATATTCACTTCAAATTTCATGATTTTTAAGTTTATATTTTCTTCAAATTTCATAAGATTTTATTTAGATTTATATTCAATTTTAATTTCATCAGTTATTAAGATTTATGTTCACTTCAATTTGACAGTTTTTGAGACTTATTTTCACTCGATTCGTCATATTTTCTAGAAACTTATGTTCCTTCAAATTTTATAAGATTTTTAGGATTTATATTCACTTCAAATTACATCACATTTTCTTAAGATTTATATTCACTTTAAATTTAATCATATTATCTTTAAATTTATGTTCATTTCAATTTTTACAGATTTTCTAAAGACTTATATTCACTTCAAATTTCACAGATTTTACGAACTATATTCACCAAATTTCATCAGTTTTTAGGATTTATATTTTCTTCAAATTTCATAAGATTTTATTTAGATTTATATTCAATTTTTTCATCAGATTATATTAGATTTATGTTCATGATTTAACAGATTTTAGAGACTTATTTTCACTCGATTTCATCATATTTTAGAGACTTATGTTCACTTCAATTTTATAAGATTTTTAAGGATTTATATTCACTTCAAATTACATCACATTTTCAAGATTTATATTCACTTTAAATTTCATCATATTATCTTTAAATTTATGTTCATTTCAATTTTTGATTTTACGAACTTATATTCACTTCAAATTTCACGAGATTTGAAGACTTATATTCACTTCAATTTCATGATTTTTTAGGATTTATATTTTCTTCAAATTTCATAAATTTTATTTAGATTTATATTCAATTTTAATTTCATCAGTTATATTAAGATTTATGTTCACTTCAACTTTTACAGATTTTTACGAGACTTATTTTCACATCGATTTTGTCATATTTTCTAAAACTTATGTTCACTTCAAATTTTATAAGATTTTTAGGATTTATATTCACTTCAAATTACATCACATTTTCTTAAGATTTATATTCACTTTAAATTTAATCATATTATCTTTAAATTTATGTTTTTCAATTTTGCAGAGATTTTCTAAAGACTTATATTACTTGAAATTTCACAGATTTTTACGAGCTTATATTCACTTCATTTCATTGATTTTTAGGATTTATATTTTCTTCAAATTTCATAAGATTTTATTTAGTTTATATTCAATTTTAATTTCATCAGATTATATTAAGATTTATGTTCCTTCAATTTTAACAGTTTTGACTTATTTTCACATCGGTTTAGTCATATTTTAAAGACTTATGTTCACTTCAAATTTTATAAGATTTTTTTAGGATTTATATTCACTTCAAATTCATCACATTTTCTTAAGATTTATTCACTTTAAATTTCATCATATTATCTTTATTTATATTCATTTCAATTTTTAGATTTTACGAAGACTTATATTCACTTTAAATTTCACAGTTTTACGAACATATTCACTTCAAATTTCATGATTTTTTAAGTTATATTTTCTTCAAATTTCATAAGATTTTATTTAGATTTATATTCAATTTTAATTTCATCAGATTATATTAAGATTTATGTTCACTTCATTTAACTTGATTTTACGAAGACTTATTTTCATTTGATTTCTTCATATTTACGAGACTTATATTCACTTCAAATTTCATAGATATTTTTAGGATTTATAACTTCAAATTACATCACATTTTCTTAAGATTTATATTCACTTAAATTTCATCATATTATCTTTAAATTTATGTTCATTTCAATTTTAAGATTTTTCGAAGACTTATATTCACAGTTTTACGAAGACTTATATTCACTTCAAATTCATCGATTTTTTAGGATTTATATTTTCTTCAAATTTCATAAGATTTTATTTAGATTTATATTCATTTTAATTTCATAATTATATTAAGATTTATGTTCCTTCACTTTAACTGATTTTTGAAGACTTATTTTCACATCCATTTAGTCATATTTTACGAAGAGACTTATGTTCTTCAAATTTCATAAGATTTTTAGGATTAATATTCACTTCAAATTACACCACATTTTCTTAAGATTTATATTCACTTTAAATTTCATCATACTATCTTTAAATTTATGTTCATTTCAATTTTTACCAGATTTTTCTGAAGACTTATATTCACTTGAAATTTCACCAGATTTTCTGAAGACTTATATTCACTTCAAATTTCATCATATTTTTGTAGGATTTATACTTTCTTCAAATTTCATAAGATTTTATTTAGATTTATATTCAATTTTAATTTCATCAGATTATATTAAGATTTATGTTCACTTCAATTTTAACCAGATTTTCTGAAGACTTATTTTCACATCTGATTTCGTCATATTTTATGAAGACTTATGTTCACTTCAAATTTCATCAGATATTTTTAGGATTTATATTAACTTCAAATTACATCACATTTTCTTAAGATTTATATTCACTTTAAATTTCATCATTTTATCTTTAAATTTATGTTCATTTCAATTTTTACCAAATTTTTCTGATGATTTATATTCACTTTATATTTCACCAGATTTTCTGAAGGCTTATATTCACTTCAAATTTCATCAGATTTTTTTAGGATTTATATTTTCTTCAAATTTCATAAGATTTTATTTAGATTTATATTCAATTTTAATTTCATCAGATTATATTAAGATTTATGTTCAATTCAATTTTAACCAGATTTTCTGAAGACTTATTTTCACATGCTTCAGTTTAATCATATTTTCTGAGGACTTATGTTCACTTCAAATTTTATAAGATTTTTTTAGGAATTATATTCACTTCAAATTACATCACATTTTCTTAAGATTTATATTCACTTTAAATTTCATCATATTATCTTTAAATTTATATTCATTTCAATTTTTACGATTTTTTAGAGACTTATATTCACAAAATTTCACAGATTTTAGAAGACTTATTCACTTCAAATTTCATCATATTTTTTAGGATTTATATTTCTTCAAATTTCATAAGATTTTATTTAGATTTATATTCAATTTAATTTCATCAGTTATATTAAGATTTATATTCACTTCAATTTTAACAGTTTTCGAAGACTTATTTTCACATTGATTCGTCATATTTTTAAGACTTATGTTCATTCAATTTTTAAGATTTTTTAGAGTTTATATTCACTTCAAATTACATCACATTTTTAAGATTTATATTCACTTTAAATTTCATCATATTATCTTTAAATTTATGTTCATTTCAATTTTTACCAGATTTTTCTAAAGACTTATATTCACTTAAATTTCACCAGATTTTCTGAAGACTTATATTCACTTCAAATTTCATCAGATTTTTTTAGGATTTATATTTTCTTCAAATTTCATAAGATTTTATTTAGATTTATATTCAATTTTAATTTCATCAGATTATATTAAGATTTATGTTCACTTCAATTTTAACCAGATTTTCTGAAGACTTATTTTCACATCTGATTTCGTCATATTTTATGAAGACTTATGTTCACTTCAAATTTCATCAGATTTTTTTAGGATTTATATTAACTTCAAATTACATCACATTTTCTTAAGATTTATATTCACTTTAAATTTCATCATATTATCTTTAAATTTATGTTCATTTCAATTTTACCATTTTTACAAGACTTATATTCACTTCAAATTTCACCAGATTTTCTGAAGACTTATATTCACTTCAAATTTCATCAGATTTTTTTAGGATTTATATTTTCTTCAAATTTCATAAGATTTTATTTAGATTTATATTCAATTTTAATTTCATCAGATTATATTAAGATTTATGTTCACTTCAATTTTAACCAGATTTTCTGAAGACTTATTTTCACTCGATTCGTCATATTTTACGAGACTTATATTCACTTCAAATTTTATAAGATTTTTTAGAATTATATTCACTTCAAATTACATCACATTTTCTTAGATTTATATTCACTTTAAATTTCATCATATTATCTTTAAATTTATGTTCATTTCAATTTTACAGTTTTTACGGACTTATATTCACTTCAAATTTCACGATTTTACGAAGACTTATATTCACTTCAAATTTCATCATATTTTTTAGGATTTATATTTTCTTCAAATTTCTAAGATTTTATTTAGATTTATATTCAATTTTAATTTCATCAGATTATATTAAGATTTATGTTCACTTGATTTTAACAGATTTTAAAGACTTATTTTCATCAGTTTCGTCATATTTTACGAAGACTTATGTTCACTTCAAATTTTATAAGATTTTTGAGTTTATATTCACTTCAAATTACATCATTTTCTTAAGATTTATATTCACTTTAAATTTCATCATATTATCTTTAAATTTATGTTCATTTCAATTTTACAGTTTTCTAAGACTTATATTCACTTCAATTTCACCAGTTTACGAGACTTATATTCACCAAATTTCATCAGTTTTTAGGATTATATTTTCTTCAAATTTCATTGATTTTATTTAGATTTATATTCAATTTTAATTTCATCAGTTATATTAAGATTTATATTTCACTTCAACTTTGATTTTGAAGACTTATTTTCACATCGATTTCATCATATTTTCGAGACTTATATTCAAATTTTATAAGATTTTTAGGATTTATATTAACTTCAAATTACATCACATTTCTTAAGATTTATATTCACTTTAAATTTCATCATATTATCTTTAAATTTATGTTCAATTTTAAGATTTTTAGAGACTTATATTCACTTTAATTTCACAGTTTTTGAAGACTTATATTCACTTCAAATTTCATGATTTTTTGGATTATATTTTCTTCAAATTTCATAAGATTTATTTAGATTTATATTCAATTTTAATTTCATCAGATTATATTAAGATTTATATTCACTTCAATTTAACAGATTTTGAGAGACTTATTTTCACATTGGTTTCGTCATATTTTAGAAGACTTATTTCACTTCAAATTTCATAAGATTTTTAGGATTATATTCACTTCAAATTACATCACATTTTCTTAAGATTTATATTCACTTTAAATTTCATCATATTATCTTTAAATTTTATTCATTTCAATTTTACAGATTTTTAGAGACTTATTTCACAATTTCGAAGACATAATTCACTTCAAATTCATCAGATTTTTAGGATTTATATTTTCTTCAAATTTCATAAGATTTTATTTAGATTTATATTCAATTTAATTTCATCAATTATATTAAGATTTATATTCACTTCACTTTACAGATTTTACGAGACTTATTTTCACATCGATTTCGTCATATTTTACGAAGACTTATATTCACTTCAAATTTTATAAGATTTTTAGGATTATATTCACTTCAAATTACATCACATTTCTTAAGATTTATATTCACTTTAAATTTCATCATATTATCTTTAAATTTATGTTCATTTCAATTTTACAGATTTTTCGAGACTTATATTCACTTAAATTTCACGATTTTGAAGACTTATATTCACTTCAAATTTCATCATATTTTTAGGATTTATATTTTCTTCAAATTTCATAAGATTTTATTTAGATTTATATTCATTTTAATTTCATCAGTTATATTAAGATTTATTTCACTTCATTTTAACAGATTTTAAAGACTTATTTTCACTCCGATTTCGTCATATTTTAAGAGACTTATGTTCACTTCAAATTTCATAAGATTTTTTAGGATTTATATTCAACTTCAAATTACATCACATTTTCTTAAGATTTATATTCACTTTAAATTTCATCATTTATCTTTAAATTTATATTCATTTCAATTTTACAAATTTTTAACTTATATTCACTTTAAATTTCACAGTTTTGAAGACTTATATTCACTTCAAATTTCATGATTTTTTTAGGTTATATTTTCTTCAAATTTCATAAGATTTTATTTAGATTTATATTCAATTTTAATTTCATGATTATATTAAGATTTATGTTCACTTCAATTTCTTTCGAAGACTTATTTTCATCCATTTCGTCATATTTTCGAAGACTTATATTCACTAATTTTATAAGATTTTTAGAATTATATTCACTTCAAATTACATCACATTTTCTTAAGATTTATATTCACTTTAATTTCATCATATTATCTTTAAATTTATGTTCATTTCAATTTTACAGATTTTAGAAGACTTATATTCACTTCAAATTTCACAGATTTTAAAGACTTATATTCACTTCAAATTTCATCATATTTTTAGGTTTATATTTTCTTCAAATTTCATAAGATTTTATTTAGATTTATATTCAATTTTAATTTCATCAGATTATATTAAGATTTATATTCACTTCAATTTTAACAGATTTACGAGACTTATTTTCACATCGATTCGTCATATTTTACGAAGACTTATGTTCACTTCAAATTTTTAAGATTTTTTGGGTTTATATTCACTTCAAATTACATCACATTTCTTAAGATTTATATTCACTTTAAATTTCATCATATTATCTTTAAATTTATGTTCATTTCAATTTTAAGATTTTCTAAGGACTTATATTCACTTAAATTTCACAGATTTTACGAAGACTTATATTCACTTCAATTTCATGATTTTTTAGGATTTATATTTTCTTCAAATTTCATAAGATTTTATTTAGATTTATATTCAATTTTAATTTCATCAGATTATATTAAGATTTATATTCACTTCACTTTAACAGTTTTGAAGACTTATTTTCACTCGTTTCGTCATATTTTAGAAGACTTATATTCACTTCAAATTTATAAGATTTTTGGATTTATATTAACTTCAAATTACATCACATTTTCTTAAGATTTATATTCACTTTAAATTTCATCATATTATCTTTAAATTTATGTTCATTTCAATTTTACAGATTTTTAGAGACTTATATTCACTTTAAATTTCACGAGATTTTCTAAAGACTTATATTCACTTCAAATTTCATCAGTTTTTTTAGGATTTATATTTTCTTCAAATTTCATAAGATTTTATTTAGATTTATATTCAATTTAATTTCATCACATTATATTAAGATTTATGTTCACTTCAATTTAACAGTTTTTGAGACTTATTTTCACATTGATTCGTCATATTTACGAGACTTATGTTCCTTCAAATTTCATAGATTTTTAGGATTTATATTAACTTCAAATTACATCACATTTTCTTAAGATTTATATTCACTTTAAATTTCATCATATTATCTTTAAATTGATGTTCATTTCAATTATTACAAGATTTTTCTGAAGACTTATATTCACAATTTTACGAGACTTATATTCACTTCAAATTTCATTGATTTTTAGATTTATATTTTCTTCAAATTTCATAAGATTTTATTTAGATTTATATTCAATTTTAATTTCATCAAATTATATTAAGATTTATGTTCACTTCAACTTTAACCAGATTTTCTGAAGACTTATTTTCACATCTGATTTCGTCATATTTTATGAAGACTTATGTTCACTTCAAATTTTATAAGATTTTTTTAGGATTAATATTCACTTCAAATTACACCACATTTTCTTAAGATTTATATTCACTTTAAATTTCATATTATCTTTAAATTTATGTTCATTTCAATTTTGCAGTTTTTACGAGACTTATATTCACTAAATTTCACAGTTTTAGAGACTTATATTCACTTCAAATTTCATCATATTTTTGTAGGATTTATATTTTCTTCAAATTTCATAAGATTTTATTTAGATTTATATTCAATTTTAATTTCATCAGATTATATTAAGATTTATGTTCACTTCAATTTTAACAGATTTTACGAGAGACTTATTTTCACATCGATTCGTCATATTTTATGAAGACTTATGTTCACTTCAAATTTCATAGATTTTTAGGATTTATATTCACTTCAAATTACATCACATTTTCTTAAGATTTATATTCACTTTAAATTTCATCATTTATCTTTAAATTTATATTCATTTCAATTTTACAAATTTTTCGAAGACTTATATTCACTTTAAATTTCACCAGATTTTATGAAGACTTATATTCACTTCAAATTTCATCAGATTTTTTTAGGATTTATATTTTCTTCAAATTTCATAAGATTTTATTTAGATTTATATTCAATTTTAATTTCATCAGTTATATTAAGATTTATGTTCACTTCAATTTTAACGATTTTACGAGACTTATTTTCATCCAAGTTTCGTCATATTTTACGAAGACTTATATTCACTTCAAATTTTATAAGATTTTTAGGATTTATATTCACTTCAAATTACATCACATTTCTTAAGATTTATATTCACTTTAAATTTCATCATATTATCTTTAAATTTATATTCATTTCAATTTTACAGTTTTTAAAGACTTATATTCACTTCAAATTTCACAGATTTTCGAGACTTATATTCACTTCAAATTTCATCATATTTTTTAGGATTTATATTTTCTTCAAATTTCATAAGATTTTATTTAGATTTATATTCAATTTTAATTTCATGATTATATTAAGATTTATATTCACTTCATTTTATGATTTTAGAAGACTTATTTTCATCGATTTCGTCATATTTTCGAAGACTTATGTTCACTTCAAATTTTATAAGATTTTTAGGATTTATATTCACTTCAAATTCATCACATTTCTTAAGATTTATATTCACTTTAAATTTCATCATATTATCTTTAAATTTATATTCATTTCAATTTTACAGATTTTTCTAAAGACTTATATTCACTTCAATTTCACAGTTTTCGAAGACTTATATTCACTTCAAATTTCATCAGTTTTTAATTTATATTTTCTTCAAATTTCATAAGATTTTATTTAGATTTATATTCAATTTTAATTTCATCAGTTATATTAAGATTTATGTTCACTACTTTAACAGATTTTACGAGACTTATTTTCACATGATTTGTCATATTTTACGAGACTTATGTTCACTTCAAATTTTATAAGATTTTTTAGATTTATATTACTTCAAATTACATCACATTTTCTTAAGATTTATATTCACTTTAAATTTCATCATATTATCTTTAAATTTATGTTCATTTCAATTTTACAAGATTTTTAAAGACTTATATTCACTTCAAATTTCACGTTACGAGACTTATATTCACTTCAAATTTCATCAGTTTTTTAGGTTTATATTTTCTTCAAATTTCATAAGATTTTATTTAGATTTATATTCAATTTAATTTCATCACATTATATTAAGATTTATGTTCACTTCATTTTAACAGATTTTTGAGAGACTTATTTTCACATTATTTCGTCATATTTACGAAGACTTATATTCACTTCAAATTTCATCTATTTTTAGGATTTATATTCACTTCAAATTACATCACATTTTCTTAAGATTTATATTCACTTTAAATTTCATCATATTATCTTTAAATTTATGTTCATTTCAATTATTACAAGATTTTTCTGAAGACTTATATTCACCAGATTTTCTGAAGACATAAATTCACTTCAAATTCATCGGATTTTTTTAGGATTTATATTTTCTTCAAATTTCATAAGATTTTATTTAGATTTATATTCAATTTAATTTCATCAGATTATATTAAGATTTATGTTCACTAACTTTAACAGTTTTAGAGACTTATTTTCACTCGATTCGTCATATTTTTGAAGACTTATGTTCACTTCAAATTTTATAAGATTTTTTTAGGATTAATATTCACTTCAAATTACATCACATTTTCTTAAGATTTATATTCACTTTAAATTTCATCATACTATCTTTAAATTTATGTTCATTTCAATTTTACAGTTTTTACGAAGACTTATATTCACTTAAATTTCACAGATTTTAGAAGACTTATATTCACTTCAAATTTCATCAGATTTTTTTAGGATTTATATTTTCTTCAAATTTCATAAGATTTTATTTAGATTTATATTCAATTTTAATTTCATCAGTTATATTAAGATTTATGTTCACTTCAATTTTAACAGATTTTTCGAAGACTTATTTTACATCAGTTTGTCATATTTTACGAGACTTATATTCACTTCAAATTTATAAGATTTTTTAGGATTATATTCACTTCAAATTACATCACATTTTCTTAGATTTATATTCACTTTAAATTTCATCATATTATCTTTAAATTTATGTTCATTTCAATTTTTACAGTTTTTACGAAGACTTATATTCACTTCAAATTTCACAGATTTTACGAAGATTATATTCACTTCAAATTTCATCATATTTTTAGGTTATATTTTCTTCAAATTTCATAAGATTTTATTTAGATTTATATTCAATTTAATTTCATCAGATTATATTAAGATTTATATTCACTTCAATTTAACAGATTTTACGAGACTTATTTTCACATCGATTTCGTCATATTTTAGACTTATGTTCACTTCAAATTTTTAAGATTTTTAGGATTTATATTCACTTCAAATTCATCACATTTTCTTAAGATTTATATTCACTTTAAATTTCATCATATTATCTTTAAATTTATGTTCATTTCAATTTTGCAGTTTTTCTAAGACTTATATTCACTTAAATTTCACAGTTTTACGAGACTTATATTCACTTCAAATTTCATCAGATTTTTTTAGGATTTATATTTTCTTCAAATTTCATAAGATTTTATTTAGATTTATATTCAATTTTAATTTCATCAGATTATATTAAGATTTATGTTCACTTCAACTTTAACAGATTTTACGAGACTTATTTTCATCAGTTTCGTCATATTTTAAAGACTTATATTCACTTCAAATTTTATAAGATTTTTAGGATTTATATTCACTTCAAATTACATCACATTTTCTTAAGATTTATATTCACTTTAAATTTCATCATATTATCTTTAAATTTATGTTCATTTCAATTTTTACAAGATTTTTCTGAAGACTTATATTCACTTTAAATTTCACCAGATTTTCTGAAGACATAAATTCACTTCAAATTTCATCAGATTTTTTTAGGATTTATATTTTCTTCAAATTTCATAAGATTTTATTTAGATTTATATTCAATTTTAATTTCATCACATTATATTAAGATTTATGTTCACTTCAATTTTAACCAGATTTTTTGAACAGTTATTTTCACATTGGATTTCGTCATATTTCTGAAGACTTATGTTCACTTCAAATTTCATCATATTTTTTTAGGATTTATATTAACTTCAAATTACATCACATTTTCTTAAGATTTATATTCACTTTAAATTTCATCATATTATCTTTAAATTGATGTTCATTTCAATTTTTACAAGATTTTTCTGAAGACTTATATTCACTTTAAATTTCACAGTTTTACAGACCTATATTCACTTCAAATTTCATCAGTTTTTAGGATTTATATTTTCTTCAAATTTCATAAGATTTTATTTAGATTTATATTCAATTTAATTTCATCGATTATATTAAGATTTATATTCACTTCATTTAACAGTTTTTCGAGACTTATTTTCACATCGATTTCGTCATATTTTACGAAGACTTATATTCACTTCAAATTTTATAAGATTTTTAGGATTTATATTCACTTCAAATTACATCACATTTCTTAAGATTTATATTCACTTTAAATTTCATCATATTATCTTTAAATTTATGTTCATTTCAATTTTGCAGTTTTACGAGACTTATATTCACTTCAAATTTCACGGTTTTTGAAGACTTATATTCACTTCAAATTTCATGATTTTTTAGGATTTATATTTTCTTCAAATTTCATAAGATTTTATTTAGATTTATATTCAATTTAATTTCATCAGATTATATTAAGATTTATGTTCACTTCAATTTTAACAGATTTTACGAAGACTTATTTTCACATTGATTTCTTCATATTTCGAAGACTTATCACTTCACATAAGATTTTAGGATTTATATTAACTTCAAATTACATCACATTTTCTTAAGATTTATATTCACTTTAAATTTCATCATATTATCTTTAAATTGATGTTCATTTCAATTATTACAAGATTTTTCTGAAGACTTATATTCACCAGATTTTCTGAAGACATAAATTCACTTCAAATTCATCGGATTTTTTTAGGATTTATATTTTCTTCAAATTTCATAAGATTTTATTTAGATTTATATTCAATTTTAATATCATCAAATTATATTAAGATTTATGTTCACTTCAACTTTAACCAGATTTTCTGAAGACTTATTTTCACATCTGATTTCGTCATATTTTATGAAGACTTATGTTCACTTCAAATTTTATAAGATTTTTTTAGGATTAATATTCACTTCAAATTACACCACATTTTCTTAAGATTTATATTCACTTTAAATTTCATCATACTATCTTTAAATTTATGTTCATTTCAATTTTACAGTTTTGAAGACTTATATTCACTTCAAATTTCACGAGTTTTACGAATTTATATTCACTTCAAATTTCATCATATTTTTGTAGGATTTATACTTTCTTCAAATTTCATAAGATTTTATTTAGATTTATATTCAATTTTAATTTCATCAGATTATATTAAGATTTATGTTCACTTCAATTTAACAGTTTTACGAAGACTTATTTTCATCGATTCGTCATATTTTGAGACTTATGTTCAGTTCAAATTTTTAAGATTTTTTCAGGATTTATATTCACTTCAAATTACATCACATTTTCTTAAGATTTATATTCACTTTAAATTTCATCATATTATCTTTAAATTTATGTTCATTTCAATTTTTACCAGATTTTTCTAAAGACTTATATTCACTTCAAATTTCACCAGATTTTCTGAAGACTTATATTCACTTCAAATTTCATCAGATTTTTTTAGGATTTATATTTTCTTCAAATTTCATAAGATTTTATTTAGATTTATATTCAATTTTAATTTCATCAGTTATATTAAGATTTATGTTCACTTAATTTAACAGATTACGAAGACTTATTTTCACATCTGATTTCGTCATATTTTCTGAAGACTTATGTTCACTTCAAATTTTATAAGATTTTTTTAGGATTTATATTCACTTCAAATTACATCACATTTTCTTAAGATTTATATTCACTTTAAATTTCATCATATTATCTTTAAATTTATGTTCATTTCAATTTTTACAAATTTTTAGAAGACTTATATTCACATTTCAGATTTTACGAGACTATATTCACTTCAAATTTCATTAGATTTTTTTAGGATTTATATTTTCTTCAAATTTCATAAGATTTTATTTAGATTTATATTCAATTTTAATTTCATCAGATTATATTAAGATTTATGTTCACTTCAATTTTAACAGTTTTTCGAAGACTTATTTTCACATCTGATTTCGTCATATTTTCTGAAGACTTATGTTCACTTCAAATTTCATCAGATTTTTTAGGATTTATATTCACTTCAAATTACATCACATTTTCTTAAGATTTATATTCACTTTAAATTTCATCATTTATCTTTAAATTTATGTTCATTTCAATTTTACAAATTTTTAGAGACTTATATTCACTTTAAATTTCACAGATTTTTGAAGGCTTATATTCACTTCAAATTTCATCAAATTTTTTTAGGATTTATATTTTCTTCAAATTTCATAAGATTTTATTTAGATTTATATTCAATTTTAATTTCATCAGATTATATTAAGATTTATGTTCACTTCAATTTTAACATTACGAAGACTTATTTTCACATCCATTTGTCATATTTTCGAGACTTATATTCACTTCAATTTTATAAGATTTTTAGGATTATATTCACTTCAAATTACATCACATTTTCTTAAGATTTATATTCACTTTAAATTTCATCATATTATCTTTAAATTTATATTCATTTCAATTTTGCAGTTTTTACGAACTTATATTCACTTTAAATTTCAGATTTTACGAAGACTTATATTCACTTCAAATTTCATCATATTTTTTAGGTTTATATTTTCTTCAAATTTCATAAGATTTTATTTAGATTTATATTCAATTTAATTTCATCAGATTATATTAAGATTTATATTCACTTCAATTATAACATTTTAAGAGACTTATTTTCACATCGATTTCGTCATATTTTACGAAGACTTATATTCACTTCAAATTTTATAAGATTTTTGAGTTTATATTCACTTCAAATTACATCACATTTTCTTAAGATTTATATTCACTTAAATTTCATCATATTATCTTTAAATTTATGTTCATTTCAATTTTGCAGTTTTTCTAAGACTTATATTCACTTCAAATTTCACAGTTTTAGAAGACTTATATTCACTTCAAATTTCATCGATTTTTAGGATTTATATTTTCTTCAAATTTCATAAGATTTTATTTAGATTTATATTCAATTTTAATTTCATCCATTATATTAAGATTTATATTCACTTGACTTTAACAGTTTTAGAGACTTATTTTCACTCGAGTTCGTCATATTTTCGAGACTTATGTTCACTTCAAATTTTATAAGATTTTTTTAGGATTTATATTCACTTCAAATTACATCACATTTTCTTAAGATTTATATTCACTTTAAATTTCATCATTTATCTTTAAATTTATGTTCATTTCAATTTTTACCAGATTTTTCTAAAGACTTATATTCACTTTAATTTCACCAGATTTTCTGAAGACTTATATTCACTTCAAATTTCATCAGATTTTTTTAGGATTTATATTTTCTTCAAATTTCATAAGATTTTATTTAGATTTATATTCAATTTTAATTTCATCAGATTATATTAAGATTTATGTTCACTTCAATTTTAACCAGATTTTCTGAAGACTTATTTTCACATCTGATTTCGTCATATTTTCTGAAGACTTATGTTCACTTCAAATTTCATAAGATTTTTTTAGGATTTATATTAACTTCAAATTACATCACATTTTCTTAAGATTTATATTCACTTTAAATTTCATCATTTTATCTTTAAATTTATGTTCATTTCAATTTTAACCAAATTTTTCTGAAGATTTATATTCACTTTATATTTCACCAGATTTTCTGAAGGCTTATATTCACTTCAAATTTCATCAGATTTTTTTAGGATTTATATTTTCTTCAAATTTCATAAGATTTTATTTAGATTTATATTCAATTTTAATTTCATCAGATTATATTAAGATTTATGTTCAATTCAATTTTAACCAGATTTTTTGAAGACTTATTTTCACATCTGATTTCGTCATATTTTCTGAGGACTTATATTCACTTCAAATTTTATAAGATTTTTTTAGGAATTATATTCACTTCAAATTACATCACATTTTCTTAAGATTTATATTCACTTTAAATTTCATCATATTATCTTTATATTTATGTTCATTTCAATTTTTACCAGATTTGAAGACATATATTCACTTTAAATTTCACCCGATTTTCTGAAGATTTATATTCACTTCAAATTTCATCATATTTTTGTAGGATTTATACTTTCTTCAAATTTCCTAATATTTTATTTAGATTTATATTCAATTTTAATTTCATCAGATTATATTAAGATTTATGTTCACTTCAATTTAACAGTTTACGAAGACTTATTTTCACATCGATTCGTCATATTTTACGAAGACTTATGTTCACTTCAAATTTTTAAGATTTTTGAGTTTATATTCACTTCAAATTACATCACATTTTCTTAAGATTTATATTCACTTTAAATTTCATCATATTATCTTTAAATTTATGTTCATTTCAATTTTACAGATTTTTCTAAGACTTATATTCACTTCAAATTTCACAGTTTTACGAAGACTTATATTCACTTCAAATTTCATCAGTTTTTTAGGATTTATATTTTCTTCAAATTTCATAAGATTTTATTTAGATTTATATTCAATTTTAATTTCATCAGATTATATTAAGATTTATATTCCTTCAATTTAACAGTTTAGAAGACTTATTTTCACATCGATTTCGTCATATTTTACGAGACTTATTCACTTCAAATTTTATAAGATTTTTAGGATTATATTCACTTCAAATTACATCACATTTTCTTAAGATTTATATTCACTTTAAATTTCATCATATTATCTTTAAATTTATGTTCATTTCAATTTTACAGTTTTTCGAGACTTATATTCACTTAAATTTCACAGATTTTACGAGACTTATATTCACTTCAAATTTCATGATTTTTTAGGATTTATATTTTCTTCAAATTTCATAAGATTTTATTTAGATTTATATTCAATTTTAATTTCATCAGATTATATTAAGATTTATATTCACTTCATTTTGATTTTGAAGACTTATTTTCATCGATTTCGTCATATTTTACGAAGACTTATGTTCACTTAAAATTTCATAAGATTTTTTCAGGATTAATATTAACTTCAAATTACATCACATTTTCTTAAGATTTATATTCACTTTAAATTTCATCATATTATCTTTAAATTTATGTTCATTTCAATTTTTGCAGTTTTTAGAGACTTATATTCACTAAATTTCACAGATTTTTAGAACTTATATTCACTTCAAATTTCGATTTTTAGGATTTATATTTTCTTCAAATTTCATAAGATTTTATTTAGATTTATATTCAATTTTAATTTCATCAGATTATATTAAGATTTATGTTCACTTCAACTTTAACCAGATTTTCTGAAGACTTATTTTCACATCTGATTTCGTCATATTTTCTGAAGACTTATGTTCACTTCAAATTTTATAAGATTTTTTAGGATATATTCACTTCAAATTACATCACATTTTCTTAGATTTATATTCACTTTAAATTTAATCATATTATCTTTAAATTTATGTTCATTTCAATTTTACAGTTTTCTAAGACTTATATTCACTTCAAATTTCACAGATTTTCGAAGACTATATTCACTTCAAATTTCATTGATTTTTTAGGTTTATATTTTCTTCAAATTTCATAAGATTTTATTTAGATTTATATTCAATTTTAATTTCATCAGTTATATTAAGATTTATGTTCACTTCACTTTAACAGTTTTACGAAGACTTATTTTCATCGATTTCGTCATATTTTCGAAGACTTATGTTCACTTCAAATTTTATAAGATTTTTAGGATATATTCTTCAAATTCATCACATTTCTTAAGATTTATATTCACTTTAAATTTAATCATATTATCTTTAAATTTATATTCATTTCAATTTTACAGTTTTCTAAGACTTATATTACAAATTTCACAGTTTTCGAGACCTATATTCACTTCAAATTTCATGATTTTTTAGGATTTATATTTTCTTCAAATTTCATAAGATTTTATTTAGATTTATATTCAATTTTAATTTCATCAGATTATATTAAGATTTATGTTCACTTCAACTTTAACCAGATTTTCTGAGGACTTATTTTCACATCTGATTTCGTCATATTTTCTTAGGATTTATATTTTCATCAAATTTCATAAGATTTTATTTAGATTTATATTCAATTTTAGTTTCATCAGATTATATTAAGATTTATGTTCACTTCAACTTTAACCAGATTTTCTAAAGACTTATTTTCACATCTGATTTCGTCATATTTTCTGAAGACTTATGTTCACTTCAAATTTTATAAGATTTTTTTAGGATACATATTAACTTCAAATTTCATCACATTTTCTTAAGATTTATATTCACTTTAAATTTAATCATATTATCTTTAAATTTATGTTCATTTCAATTTTTACCAGATTTTTCTAAAGACTTATATTAGCTTCAAATTTCACCAGATTTTCTGAAGACCTATATTCACTTCAAATTTCATCAGATTTTTTTAGGATTTATATTTTCTTCAAATTTCATAAGATTTTATTTAGATTTATATTCAATTTTAATTTCATCAGATTATATTAAGATTTATGTTCACTTCAATTTTAACCAGATTTTCTGAAGACTTATTTTCACATCTGATTTCGTCATATTTTATGAAGACTTATGTTCACTTCAAATTTCATCAGATATTTTTAGGATTTATATTAACTTCAAATTACATCACATTTTCTAAGATTTGTATTCACTTTAAATTTCATCATATTATCTTTAAATTTATGTTCATTTCAATTTTAACAAATTTTTAAGAGATTTATATTCACTTAAATTTCACAGTTTTAAGACTTATATTCACTTCAAATTTCATCAGATTTTTTAGGTTTATATTTTCTTCAAATTTCATAAGATTTTATTTAGATTTATATTCAATTTTAATTTCATGATTTTATTAAGATTTATGTTCACTTCAATTTTAACGTTTTACGAAGACTTATTTTCACATCAGATTTCGTCATATTTTCGAGACTTATGTTCACTTCAAATTTTATAAGATTTTTTAGATTATATTCACTTCAAATTACATCACATTTTCTTAAGATTTATATTCACTTTAAATTTCATCATATTATCTTTAAATTTATGTTCATTTCAATTTTACAGATTTTAAAGACTTATATTCACTTTAAATTTCACAGTTTTCGAAGACTTATATTCACTTCAAATTTCATGATTTTTTAGGATTTATATTTTCTTCAAATTTCATAAGATTTTATTTAGATTTATATTCAATTTTAATTTCATCAGATTATATTAAGATTTATGTTCACTTCAACTTTAACAGTTTTAAGACTTATTTTCACATCGATTTCGTCATATTTTGAAGACTTATGTTCACTTCAAATTTTATAAGATTTTTTAGGTTTATATTCACTTCAAATTACATCATTTTCTTAAGATTTATATTCACTTCAAATTTAATCATATTATCTTTAAATTTATGTTCATTTCAATTTTACAGTTTTTCTTGAAGACTTATATTCACTTTAAATTTCACGAGTTTTGAGACTTATATTCACTTCAAATTTCATGATTTTTTAGGATTTATATTTTCTTCAAATTTCATAAGATTTTATTTAGATTTATATTCAATTTTAATTTCATCAGATTATATTAAGATTTATATTCACTTCAACTTTAACCATTTTACGAGACTTATTTTCACATCTGATTTCGTCATATTTTCTGAAGACTTATGTTCACTTCAAATTTTATAAGATTTTTTTAGGATACATATTAACTTCAAATTTCATCACATTTTCTTAAGATTTATATTCACTTTAAATTTAATCATATTATATTTAAATTTATGTTCATTTCAATTTTTACCAGATTTTTCTAAAGACTTATATTAGCTTGAAATTTCACCAGATTTTCTGAAGACCTATATTCACTTCAAATTTCATCAGATTTTTTTAGGATTTATATTTTCTTCAAATTTCATAAGATTTTATTTAGATTTATATTCAATTTTAATTTCATCAGATTATATTAAGATTTATGTTCACTTCAACTTTAACCAGATTTTCTGAAGACTTATTTTCACATCTGATTTCGTCATATTTTCTGAAGACTTATGTTCACTTCAAATTTTATAAGATTTTTTTAGGATACATATTAACTTCAAATTTCATCACATTTTCTTAAGATTTATATTCACTTTAAATTTAATCATATTATCTTTAAATTTATGTTCATTTCAATTTTACAGTTTTCTAAGACTTATATTCACTAAATTTCACAGTTTTAGAAGACCTATATTCACTTCAATTTCATCAGTTTTAGGATTTATATTTTCTTCAAATTTCATAGATTTTATTTAGATTTATATTCAATTTAATTTCATCAGATTATATTAAGATTTATGTTCACTTCAACTTTAACCATATTTTAGAGACTTATTTTCATCTAGTTTCGTCATATTTTACGAGACTTATGTTCACTTCAAATTTTATAAGATTTTTTAGGATTTATATTCTTCAAATTTCATCACATTTTCTTAAGATTTATATTCACTTTAAATTTAATCATATTATATTTAAATTTATGTTCATTTCAATTTTTACCAGATTTTTCTAAAGACTTATATTAGCTTGAAATTTCACAGTTTTACGAGACCTATATTCACTTCAAATTTCATGATTTTTTAGGATTTATATTTTCTTCAAATTTCATAAGATTTTATTTAGATTTATATTCAATTTTAATTTCATCAGATTATATTAAGATTTATATTCACTTCAACTTTAACAGATTTTACGACTTATTTTCACATCAGTTTGTCATATTTTGAGACTTATGTTCACTTCAAATTTTATAAGATTTTTAGGATTTATATTAACTTCAAATTCATCACATTTCTTAAGATTTATATTCACTTTAAATTTAATCATATTATCTTTAAATTTATGTTCATTTCAATTTTACAGATTTTCTAAAGACTTATATTACTTCAATTTCACAGTTTTACAGACCTATATTCACTTCAAATTTCATCAGTTTTTTAGGATTTATATTTTCTTCAAATTTCATAAGATTTTATTTAGATTTATATTCAATTTTAATTTCATCAGTTATATTAAGATTTATGTTCACTTCAACTTTAACAGTTTCGAAGACTTATTTTCATCGATTTCGTCATATTTTCTAAAACTTATGTTCACTTCAAATTTTATAAGATTTTTAGGATTTATATTCACTTCAAATTACATCACATTTTCTTAAGATTTATATTCACTTTAAATTTAATCATATTATCTTTAAATTTATGTTCATTTCAATTTTGATTTTCTAAGACTTATATTACTTCAAATTTCACAGTTTACGAAGACCTATATTCACTTCAAATTTCTTGATTTTTAGGATTTATATTTTCTTCAAATTTCATAAGATTTTATTTAGATTTATATTCAATTTTAATTTCATCAGTTATATTAAGATTTATGTTCACTTCAACTTTAACAGATTTTCGAGACTTATTTTCATCCAGTTTGTCATATTTTCGAAGACTTATGTTCATTCAAATTTTATAAGATTTTTTAGGTTTTATATTCACTTCAAATTACATCACATTTTCTTAAGATTTATATTCACTTTAAATTTAATCATATTATCTTTAAATTTATGTTCATTTCAATTTTACAGATTTTCTAAGACTTATATTCACTTCAAATTTCACAGTTTTACGAAGACCTATATTCACTTCAAATTTCATCAGATTTTTTTAGGATTTATATTTTCTTCAAATTTCATAAGATTTTATTTAGATTTATATTCAATTTTAATTTCATCAGATTATATTAAGATTTATGTTCACTTCAACTTTAACAGTTTTACGAGACTTATTTTCATCGATTTCGTCATATTTTCTGAAGACTTATGTTCACTTCAAATTTTATAAGATTTTTTTAGGATTTATATTCACTTCAAATTACATCACATTTTCTTAAGATTTATATTCACTTTAAATTTAATCATATTATCTTTAAATTTATGTTCATTTCAATTTTAACCAGATTTTTCTAAGACTTATATTCACTTCAAATTTCACAGTTTTACGACTTATATTCACTTCAAATTTCATTGATTTTTTAGGATTTATATTTTCTTCAAATTTCATAAGATTTTATTTAGATTTATATTCAATTTTAATTTCATCAGATTATATTAAGATTTATGTTCACTTCAACTTTAACCAGATTTTCTGAAGACTTATTTTCACATATGATTTCGTCATATTTTCTTAAGACTTATGTTCACTTCAAATTTTATAAGATTTTTTTAGGATTTATATTCACTTCAAATTACATCACATTTTCTTAAGAGTTATATTCACTTCAAATTTAATCATATTATCTTTAAATTATATTTCATTTCAATTTTACAGTTTTCTAAAGACTTATATTCACTTCAAATTTCACAGTTTTACGAAGACTTATATTCACTTCAATTTCATCATTTTTTAGGATTTATATTTTCTTCAAATTTCATAAGATTTTATTTAGATTTATATTCAATTTTAATTTCATCAGTTATATTAAGATTTATGTTCACTTCACTTTAACAGTTTTACGAAGACTTATTTTCACATCGTTTCGTCATATTTTCGAAGACTTATGTTCACTTCAAATTTTATAAGATTTTTAGGATTTATATTCACTTCAAATTACATCACATTTTCTTAAGATTTATATTCACTTTAAATTTAATCATATTATCTTTAAATTTATGTTCATTTCAATTTTACGATTTTCTAAGACTTATATTCACTTCAAATTTCACAGTTTTACGAGACCTATATTCACTTCAAATTTCATGAGTTTTTTAGGATTTATATTTTCTTCAAATTTCATAAGATTTTATTTAGATTTATATTCAATTTTAATTTCATCAGATTATATTAAGATTTATGTTCACTTGACTTTAACGTTTTCGAGACTTATTTTCACATCGATTTCGTCATATTTTCTAAAACTTATGTTCACTTCAATTTTATAAGATTTTTAGGATTTATATTCACTTCAAATTACATCATTTTCTTAAGATTTATATTCACTTTAAATTTAATCATATTATCTTTAAATTTATGTTCATTTCAATTTTAACCAGATTTTTCTAAAGACTTATATTCACTTCAAATTTCACAGATTTTCTGAAGACTTATATTCACTTCAAATTTCATCATATATTTTTAGGATTTATATTTTCTTCAAATTTCATAAGATTTTATTTAGATTTATATTCAATTTAAATTTCAACAGATTATATTAAGATTTATATTCATTCAACTTTAACAGTTTTACGAGACTTATTTTCATCGATTTCGTCATATTTTCTGAAGACTTATGTTCACTTCAAATTTTATAAGATTTTTTTAGGATTTATATTCACTTCAAATTACATCACATTTTCTTAAGATTTATATTCACTTAAATTTAATCATATTATCTTTAAATTTATGTTCATTTCAATTTTTACCAGATTTTCTGAAGACTTATATTCACTTCAAATTTCACCAGATTTTCTGAAGACTTATATTCACTTCAAATTTCATCAGATTTTTTTAGGATTTATATTTTCTTCAAATTTCATAAGATTTTATTTAGATTTATATTCAATTTTAATTTCATCAGATTATATTAAGATTTATGTTCACTTCAACTTTAACAGTTTTACGAAGACTTATTTTTCATCGATTTCGTCATATTTTCTGAAGACTTATGTTCACTTCAAATTTTATAAGATTTTTTTAGGATTTATATTCACTTCAAATTACATCACATTTTCTTAAGATTTATATTCACTTCAAATTTAATCATATTATCTTTAAATTTATGTTCATTTCAATTTTACAGTTTTTCTAAGACTTATATTCACTTCAAATTTCACAGTTTTACGAAGACTTATATTCACTTCAAATTTCATGATTTTTTAGGATTTATATTTTCTTCAAATTTCATAAGATTTTATTTAGATTTATATTCAATTTTAATTTCATCAGTTATATTAAGATTTATGTTCACTTCACTTTAACAGATTTTAAGACTTATTTTCACATCGATTTCGTCATATTTTAGAGACTTATGTTCACTTCAAATTTTATAAGATTTTTTAGGTTTATATTCACTTCAAATTACATCACATTTCTTAAGATTATATTCACTTCAAATTTAATCATATTATCTTTAAATTTATGTTCATTTCAATTTTAACCAGATTTTTCTAAAGACTTATATTCACTTCAAATTTCACCAGATTTTCTGAAGACTTATATTCACTTCAAATTTCATCAGATTTTTTTAGGATTTATATTTTCTTCAAATTTCATAAGATTTTATTTAGATTTATATTCAATTTTAATTTCATCAGATTATATTAAGATTTATGTTCACTTCAACTTTAACCAGATTTTCTGAAGACTTATTTTCACATCTGATTTCGTCATATTTTCTTAAGACTTATGTTCACTTCAAATTTTATAAGATTTTTTTAGGATTTATATTCACTTCAAATTACATCACATTTTCTTAAGAGTTATATTCACTTCAAATTTAATCATATTATCTTTAAATTTATGTTCATTTCAATTTTTACCAGATTTTTCTAAAGACTTATATTCACTTCAAATTTCACCAGATTTTCTGAACACTTATATTCACTTCAAATTTCATCAGATTTTTTTAGGATTTATATTTTCTTCAAATTTCATAAGATTTTATTTAGATTTATATTCAATTTTAATTTCATCAGATTATATTAAGATTTATGTTCACTTCAACTTTAACAGTTTACGAGACTTATTTTCATCAGATTTCGTCATATTTTACGAGACTTATGTTCACTTCAAATTTTATAAGATTTTTTTAGGATTTATATTCACTTCAAATTACATCACATTTTCTTAAGATTTATATTCACTTTAAATTTAATCATATTATCTTTAAATTTATGTTCATTTCAATTTTTACCAGATATTTCTAAAGACTTATAATAGCTTCAAATTTCACCAGATTTTCTGAAGACCTTTATTCACTTCAAATTTCAACAGATTTTTTTAGGATTTATATTTTCTTCAAATTTCAGAAGATTTTATTTAGATTTATATTCAATTTTAATTTCATCAGATTATATTAAGATATATGTTCACTTCAACTTTAACCAGATTTTCTGAAGACTTATTTTCACATCTGATTTCGTCATATTTTCTAAAAACTTATGTTCACTTCAAATTTTATAAGATTTTTTTAGGATTTATATTCACTTCAAATTACATCACATTTTCTTAAGATTTATATTCACTTTAAATTTAATCATATTATCTTTAAATTTATGTTCATTTCAATTTTGCAGTTTTCTAAAGACTTATATTACTTCAAATTTCACAGTTTTACGAAGACTTATATTCACTTCAAATTTCATCAGATTTTTTAGGATTTATATTTTCTTCAAATTTCATAAGATTTTATTTAGATTTATATTCAATTTTAATTTCATCAGATTATATTAAGATTTATGTTCACTTCAACTTTAACCAGATTTTCTGAAGACTTATTTTCACATCTGATTTCGTCATATTTTCTGAAGACTTATGTTCACTTCAAATTTTATAAGATTTTTTTAGGATTTATATTCACTTCAAATTACATCACATTTTCTTAAGATTTATATTCACTTTAAATTTAATCATATTATCTTTAAATTTATGTTCATTTCAATTTTTACCAGATTTTTCTAAAGACTTATATTCACTTCAAATTTCACCAGATTTTCTGAAGACCTATATTCACTTCAAATTTCATCAGATTTTTTTAGGATTTATATTTTCTTCAAATTTCATAAGATTTTATTTAGATTTATATTCAATTTAATTTCATCAGTTATATTAAGATTTATGTTCCTTCACTTTAACAGATTTTCTGAAGACTTATTTTCACATCTGATTTCGTCATATTTTCTTAAGACTTATGTTCACTTCAAATTTTATAAGATTTTTTTAGGATTTATATTCACTCAAATTACATCACATTTTCTTAAGATTTATATTCACTTTAAATTTAATCATATTATCTTTAAATTTATGTTCATTTCAATTTTGCAGTTTTTAAAGACTTATATTCACTTCAAATTTCAGTTTTACGAAGACCTATATTCACTTCAAATTTCATCAGATTTTTTTAGGATTTATATTTTCTTCAAATTTCATAAGATTTTATTTAGATTTATATTCAATTTTAATTTCATCAGATTATATTAAGATTTATGTTCACTTCAACTTTAACCAGATTTTCTGAGAGACTTATTTTCACATCTGATTTCGTCATATTTTCTTAAGACTTATGTTCACTTCAAATTTTATAAGATTTTTTTAGGATTTATATTCACTTCAAATTACATCACATTTTCTTAAGATTTATATTCACTTTAAATTTAATCATATTATCTTTAAATTTATGTTCATTTCAATTTTTACCAGATTTTTCTAAAGACTTATATTCACTTCAAATTTCACCAGATTTTCTGAAGACCTATATTCACTTCAAATTTCATCAGATTTTTTTAGGATTTATATTTTCTTCAAATTTCATAAGATTTTATTTAGATTTATATTCAATTTTAATTTCATCAGATTATATTAAGATTTATGTTCACTTCAACTTTAACCAGATTTTCTGAAGACTTATTTTCACATCTGATTTCGTCATATTTTCTGAAGACTTATGTTCACTTCAAATTTTATAAGATTTTTTAGGATTTATATTCACTTCAAATTACATCACATTTTCTTAAGATTTATATTCACTTTAAATTTAATCATATTATCTTTAAATTTATGTTCATTTCAATTTTTACCAGATTTTCTGAAGACTTATATTCACTTCAAATTTCACCAGATTTTCTGAAGACCTATATTCACTTCAAATTTCATCAGATTTTTTTAGGATTTATATTTTCTTCAAATTTCATAAGATTTTATTTAGATTTATATTCAATTTTAATTTCATCAGATTATATTAAGATTTATGTTCACTTCAACTTTAACAGTTTCTGAAGACTTATTTTCACATCTGATTTCGTCATATTTTCCGAGACTTATGTTCACTTCAAATTTTATAAGATTTTTTTAGGATTTATATTCACTTCAAATTACATCACATTTTCTTAAGATTTATATTCACTTTAAATTTAATCATATTATCTTTAAATTTATGTTCATTTCAATTTTACAGTTTTCTTAAGACTTATATTCACTTCAAATTTCACCAAGTTTTCCGAGACCTATATTCACTTCAAATTTCATCAGATTTTTTTAGGATTTATATTTTCTTCAAATTTCATAAGATTTTATTTAGATTTATATTCAATTTTAATTTCATCAGATTATATTAAGATTTATGTTCACTTCAACTTTAACCAGATTTTCTGAAGACTTATTTTCACATCTGATTTCGTCATATTTTCTTAAGACTTATGTTCACTTCAAATTTTATAAGATTTTTTTAGGATTTATATTCACTTCAAATTACATCACATTTCTTAAGATTTATATTCACTTTAAATTTAATCATATTATCTTTAAATTTATGTTCATTTCAATTTTTACCAGATTTTCCTAAGACTTATATTCACTTCAAATTTCACCAGATTTTCTGAAGACCTATATTCACTTCAAATTTCATCAGATTTTTTTAGGATTTATATTTTCTTCAAATTTCATAAGATTTTATTTAGATTTATATTCAATTTTAATTTCATCAGATTATATTAAGATTTATATTCACTTCACTTTAACAGATTTTAGAAGACTTATTTTCACATCGATTTCGTCATATTTTACGAGACTTATGTTCACTTCAAATTTTATAAGATTTTTTAAGGATTTATATTCACTTCAAATTACATCACATTTTCTTAAGATTTATATTCACTTTAAATTTAATCATATTATCTTTAAATTTATGTTCATTTCAATTTTACATTTTCTAAAGACTTATATTACTTTAAATTTCACAGTTTTTAAGACCTATATTCACTTCAAATTTCATCAGATTTTTTTAGGATTTATATTTTCTTCAAATTTCATAAGATTTTATTTAGATTTATATTCAATTTTAATTTCATCAGATTATATTAAGATTTATGTTCACTTCAACTTTAACAGTTTTACGAGACTTATTTTCACATCGATTTCGTCATATTTACGAGACTTATGTTCACTTCAAATTTTATAAGATTTTTTAGGATTTATATTCACTTAAAATTACATCACATTTTCTTAAGATTTATATTCACTTTAAATTTAATCATATTATCTTTAAATTTATGTTCATTTCAATTTTACAGTTTTCTAAAGACTTATATTCACTTCAAATTTCACCAGATTTTCTGAAGACCTATATTCACTTCAAATTTCATTAGATTTTTTTAGGATTTATATTTTCTTCAAATTTCATAAGATTTTATTTAGATTTATATTCAATTTTAATTTCATCAGATTATATTAAGATTTATGTTCACTTCAACTTTAACAGATTTTAGAGACTTATTTTCATCGATTTCGTCATATTTTCTTAAGACTTATGTTCACTTCAAATTTTATAAGATTTTTTTAGGATTTATATTCACTTCAAATTACATCACATTTTCTTAAGATTTATATTCACTTTAAATTTAATCATATTATCTTTAAATTTATGTTCATTTCAATTTTTACCAGATTTTTCTAAAGACTTATATTCACTTCAAATTTCACCAGATTTTCTGAAGACCTATATTCACTTCAAATTTCATCAGATTTTTTTAGGATTTATATTTTCTTCAAATTTCATAAGATTTTATTTAGATTTATATTCAATTTTAATTTCATCAGATTATATTAAGATTTATGTTCACTTCAACTTTAACCAGATTTTCTGAAGACTTATTTTCACATCTGATTTCGTCATATTTTCTTAAGACTTATGTTCACTTCAAATTTTATAAGATTTTTTTAGGATTTATATTCACTTCAAATTACATCACATTTTCTTAAGATTTATATTCACTTTAAATTTAATCATATTATCTTTAAATTTATGTTCATTTCAATTTTTACCAGATTTTCCTAAGACTTATATTCACTTCAAATTTCACCAGATTTTCTGAAGACCTATATTCACTTCAAATTTCATCAGATTTTTTTAGGATTTATATTTTCTTCAAATTTCATAAGATTTTATTTAGATTTATATTCAATTTTAATTTCATCAGATTATATTAAGATTTATGTTCACTTCAACTTTAACCAGATTTTCTGAAGACTTATTTTCACATCTGATTTCGTCATATTTTCTAGACTTATGTTCACTTCAAATTTTATAAGATTTTTTTAGGATTTATATTCACTTCAAATTACATCACATTTTCTTAAGATTTATATTCACTTTAAATTTAATCATATTATCTTTAAATTTATGTTCATTTCAATTTTTACCAGATATTTCTAAAGACTTATATTAGCTTCAAATTTCACCAGATTTTCTGAAGACCTATATTCACTTCAAATTTCATCAGATTTTTTTAGGATTTATATTTTCTTCAAATTTCATAAGATTTTATTTAGATTTATATTCAATTTTAATTTCATCAGATTATATTAAGATTTATGTTCACTTCAACTTTAACCAGATTTTCTGAAGACTTATTTTCACATCTGATTTCGTCATATTTTCTAAAAACTTATGTTCACTTCAAATTTTATAAGATTTTTTTAGGATTTATATTCACTTCAAATTACATCACATTTTCTTAAGATTTATATTCACTTTAAATTTAATCATATTATCTTTAAATTTATGTTCATTTCAATTTTACAGTTTTTCTAGACTTATATTCACTTCAAATTTCACAGTTTTAGAGACCTATATTCACTTCAATTTCATCAGTTTTTTTAGGATTTATATTTTCTTCAAATTTCATAAGATTTTATTTAGATTTATATTCAATTTAATTTCATCAGATTATATTAAGATTTATGTTCACTTCACTTTAACAGATTTTACGAAGACTTATTTTCACTCGATTCGTCATATTTTACGAAGACTTATATTCACTTCAAATTTTATAAGATTTTTAGGATTTATATTCACTTCAAATTACATCACATTTTCTTAAGATTTATATTCACTTTAAATTTAATCATATTATCTTTAAATTTATGTTCATTTCAATTTTACAGATTTTCTAAGACTTATATTCACTTCAAATTTCACAGTTTTACGAGACTTATATTCACTTCAAATTTCATCAGATTTTTTTAGGATTTATATTTTCTTCAAATTTCATAAGATTTTATTTAGATTTATATTCAATTTTAATTTCATCAGATTATATTAAGATTTATGTTCACTTCAACTTTAACGTTTACGAAGACTTATTTTCACATCGATTTAGTCATATTTTAAAGACTTATGTTCACTTCAAATTTTATAAGATTTTTTTAGGATTTATATTCACTTCAAATTACATCACATTTTCTTAAGATTTATATTCACTTTAAATTTAATCATATTATCTTTAAATTTATGTTCATTTCAATTTTGATTTTTCTTAAGACTTATATTCACTTCAAATTTCACCAGATTTTCGGAAGACCTATATTCACTTCAAATTTCATCAGATTTTTTTAGGATTTATATTTTCTTCAAATTTCATAAGATTTTATTTAGATTTATATTCAATTTTAATTTCATCAGATTATATTAAGATTTATGTTCACTTCAACTTTAACCAGATTTTCGGAAGACTTATTTTCACATCTGATTTCGTCATATTTTCTGAAGACTTATGTTCACTTCAAATTTTATAAGATTTTTAGGATTTATATTCACTTCAAATTACATCACATTTTCTTAAGATTTATATTCACTTCAAATTTAATCATATTATCTTTAAATTTATGTTCATTTCAATTTTTACCAGATTTTTCTGAAGACTTATATTCACTTCAAATTTCACAGATTTTCTGAAGAACATATATTCACTTCAAATTTCATCAGATTTTTTTAGGATTTATATTTTCTTCAAATTTCATAAGATTTTATTTAGATTTATATTCAATTTAATTTCATCAGATTATATTAAGATTTATGTTCACTTCAACTTTAACCAGATTTTCTGAAGACTTATTTTCACATCTGATTTCGTCATATTTTCTGAAGACTTATGTTCACTTCAAATTTTATAAGATTTTTTTAGGATTTATATTCACTTCAAATTACATCACATTTTCTTAAGATTTATATTCACTTTAAATTTAATCATATTATCTTTAAATTTATGTTCATTTCAATTTTTACCAGATTTTTCTAAAGACTTATATTAGCTTCAAATTTCACAGTTTTACGAGACCTATATTCACTTCAAATTTCATCAGTTTTTTAAATTTATATTTTCTTCAAATTTCATAAGATTTTATTTAGATTTATATTCAATTTTAATTTCATCAGATTATATTAAGATTTATGTTCACTTCAACTTTAACCAGATTTTCTGAAGACTTATTTTCACATCTGATTTCGTCATATTTTCTAAAAACTTATGTTCACTTCAAATTTTATAAGATTTTTAGGTTTATATTCACTTCAAATTACATCACATTTTCTTAAGATTTATATTCACTTTAAATTTAATCATATTATCTTTAAATTTATGTTCATTTCAATTTTACAGTTTTTAAAGACTTATATTCACTTCAAATTTCACAGTTTTACGAAGACTATATTCACTTCAAATTTCATGATTTTTTAGGTTTATATTTTCTTCAAATTTCATAAGATTTTATTTAGATTTATATTCAATTTTAATTTCATCAGTTATATTAAGATTTATGTTCACTTCACTTTAACAGATTTTACGAGACTTATTTTCATCGATTTCGTCATATTTTACGAGACTTATGTTCACTTCAAATTTTATAAGATTTTTTTAGGATTTATATTCACTTCAAATTACATCACATTTTCTTAAGATTTATATTCACTTTAAATTTAATCATATTATCTTTAAATTTATGTTCATTTCAATTTTTACCAGATTTTTCTAAAGACTTATATTCACTTCAAATTTCACCCGAGTTTTAGAGACCTATATTCACTTCAAATTTCATGAGATTTTTTTAGGATTTATATTTTCTTCAAATTTCATAAGATTTTATTTAGATTTATATTCAATTTAATTTCATCAGATTATATTAAGATTTATGTTCACTTCAACTTTAACAGTTTTAGAGACTTATTTTCACATCGTTTCGTCATATTTTCTGAAGACTTATGTTCACTTCAAATTTTATAAGATTTTTTCAGGATTAATATTCACTTCAAATTACATCACATTTTCTTAAGATTTATATTCACTTTAAATTTAATCATATTATCTTTAAATTTATGTTCATTTCAATTTTACAGTTTTCTAAAGACTTATATTCACTTCAAATTTCACAGTTTTACGAAGACTATATTCACTTCAAATTTCATCGATTTTTTAGGATTTATATTTTCTTCAAATTTCATAAGATTTTATTTAGATTTATATTCAATTTTAATTTCATCATTATATTAAGATTTATATTCACTTTAACTTGATTTTACGAGACTTATTTTCACATCGATTTGTCATATTTTCTTAAGACTTATGTTCACTTCAAATTTTATAAGATTTTTAGGATTATATTCACTTCAAATTACATCACATTTTCTTAAGAGTTATATTCACTTCATTTAATCATATTATCTTTAAATTTATGTTCATTTCAATTTTTGCAGTTTTTCTAAGACTTATATTCACTTCAAATTTCACAGTTTTACGAAGACTATATTCACTTCAAATTTCATGATTTTTTAGGATTTATATTTTCTTCAAATTTCATAAGATTTTATTTAGATTTATATTCAATTTTAATTTCATCAGATTATATTAAGATTTATGTTCACTTCAACTTTAACTAGATTTTACGAGACTTATTTTCACATCGATTTAGTCATATTTTACGAAGACTTATGTTCACTTCAAATTTTATAGATTTTTAGGATTTATATTCACTTCAAATTACATCACATTTTCTTAAGATTTATATTCACTTTAAATTTAATCATATTATCTTTAAATTTATGTTCATTTCAATTTTTACAGATTTTCTAAGACTTATATTACTTCAAATTTCACGATTTTAGACCTATATTCACTTCAAATTTCATTTTTTTAGGTTTATATTTTCTTCAAATTTCATAGATTTTATTTTGATTTATATTCAATTTTAATTTCATCAGATTATATTAAGATTTATGTTCACTTCAACTTTAACAGATTTTTACGAGACTTATTTTCATCGATTTCGTCATATTTTACGAGACTTATGTTTAAGCACATCGATATTATTACAAGGATTAACAAAATCTAGAACTACATTCAAAATTCAATTCAATCACTCAATTCAACCATTTTGACTCTTCATCCATCCGAATTTAAAGTTAGTGAATCAAATAATAGATAAATAGTTGGTTTGAAAATTAATAATTCTGGTTTAGAATATTATTTCATCGGACTTAAATTAGTTCAAACTATAAATTTGATCAGAGTATTTTCCCCATTCGTGTATAGAAGTTTATATGAAGATTTATTCCTGCCCACTTTATCCGATTTATATATTCATAAACAAAAATCTTCTATTATTTCAAACATTGTTCATTAACATTGATGAACTTGGTAAGTGCGATAGACTTCGAACCCTCGGTAAACAAAAGCCTACATACTTCAATTTTACGCCTTGAAATCGGCCATCTCTCCTACATAAATTTATGCTAAGCATTTGAATATTGGCGTTTATATCCATTTTTTCGGACACAATCAATTAAACTAAAAATAGAAAATTTTTTTTGAAAAAATTTACTTCAAGGATATTAGAAGAAAGTAAATAATTTGATTAATCAATCCATTTTACGTGATTTACGTCTTTGTATTACAATTTCTCTGTTTGAGGAATTATTTTATCACGATAAATCAAATTTTAGAATGGATTATACCTATAACTAGATCTCGAATAAATTAAATTTGATTGATAAGACCTTTACCATTTACAATTTATTACGAATAATTCCACAACTTTTGGAGAAAAAGGCATTCATATTACGAGATTTGCGATTTGATTATTATTCTTATTTTTACCAATTTCGGTCTTAGGAAAGATACATTCTTGAGAGAAATAAAATTTTGAAAAAAACCTACTTCTTTGAAGGTGAAGTTTAAATAAAGCGATTAATCCTTACATCGTGTTTGATTAATTCAGCCTCATATGTCAATTTTAGTATAGTATTAAGCGAAGGTTATACCTATCTATACCTATGTATGGGTTAAGTTAATCTACTCACTTAGTTTCGGCATGGGAAGAAGCATTCACTAGGGAATCAACAGAAAACTTTGTAAAAAAATCCTTCCTTTCTTATCGGGATTTATTAACTAGAATTTTGGGACAATAAACATCCATCGTTCGTATTTTGGATACCCATATACCATTTTTATTGAGTGACTAATTAGGAAATTAAGCGTTGAGGACAAAATTTTAAGTTACTATATTATCTAGTAATAACTTACTAAATTTAAGAAAGATCCTTCTGAAAGGTTCTAGAATTTCGTTTAAAAACACTAGTCCTTTCATTGATAATGAGAATATTCAATCTTTTGATTGGATTCCATGGATTTTATCATTATCCACATAAAAGGAATTATGAGATTAAATTTCACGTTTTCAGCGGAAATTCTTTGAACGAATACCGTACGGATTTCGGCTCACGAAATTATCACGAAGCTTCTGTATGTTCAAATTTTATAAGATTTTTTAGGATTTATATTCACTTCAAATTACATCACATTTTCTTAAGATTTATATTCACTTTAAATTTAATCATATTATCTTTAAATTTATGTTCATTTCAATTTTTACAGATTTTCTAAGACTTATATTACTTCAAATTTCACGGTTTTTACGAAGACCTATATTCACTTCAAATTTCATCATATTTTTAGGATTTATATTTTCTTCAAATTTCATAAGATTTTATTTAGATTTATATTCAATTTTAATTTCATGATTATATTAAGATTTATGTTCACTTCACTTTAACGATTTTCGAGACTTATTTTCACATCGTTCGTCATATTTTCTTAAGACTTATGTTCACTTCAAATTTTATAAGATTTTTTTAGGATTTATATTCACTTCAAATTACATCACATTTTCTTAAGAGTTATATTCACTTCAAATTTAATCATATTATCTTTAAATTTATGTTCATTTCAATTTTTACATTTTCTAAGACTTATATTCACTTCAAATTTCACAGTTTACGACACTTATATTCACTTCAAATTTCATCAGATTTTTTTAGGATTTATATTTTCTTCAAATTTCATAAGATTTTATTTAGATTTATATTCAATTTTAATTTCATCAGATTATATTAAGATTTATGTTCACTTCAACTTTAACAGTTTTAGACTTATTTTCACATCGATTTCGTCATATTTTACGACTTATGTTCACTTCAAATTTTATAAGATTTTTAGGATTTATATTCACTTCAAATTACATCATTTTCTTAAGATTATATTCACTTTAAATTTAATCATATTATCTTTAAATTTATGTTCATTTCAATTTTGATTTTTCTAAGACTTATATTCACTTCAAATTTCACCAGATTTTCTGAAGACTATATTCACTTCAAATTTCATCAGATTTTTTTAGGATTTATATTTTCTTCAAATTTCATAAGATTTTATTTAGATTTATATTCAATTTTAATTTCATCAGATTATATTAAGATTTATGTTCACTTCAACTTTAACCAGATTTTTTGAAGACTTATTTTCACATCTGATTTCGTCATATTTTCTTAAGACTTATGTTCACTTCAAATTTTATAAGATTTTTTTAGGATTTATATTCACTTCAAATTACATCACATTTTCTTAAGATTTATATTCACTTCAAATTTAATCATATTATCTTTAAATTTATGTTCATTTCAATTTTAACCAGATTTTTCTAAGACTTATATTCACTTCAAATTTCACCAGATTTTCTGAAGACCTATATTCACTTCAAATTTCATCAGTTTTATATTTTCTTCAAATTTCATAAGATTTTATTTAGATTTATATTCAATTTTAATTTCATCAGATTATATTAAGATTTATATTCACTTCAACTTTAACCAGATTTTCTGAAGACTTATTTTCACATCTGATTTCGTCATATTTATTGAAGACTTATGTTCACTTCAAATTTTATAAGATTTTTTTAGGATTTATATTCACTTCAAATTACATCACATTTTTTAAGATTTATATTCTCTATAAATTTAATCATATTATCTTTAAATTTATGTTCATTTCAATTTTTCCCAGATATTTCTAATGACTTATATTCACTTCAAATTTCACCAGATTTTCTGAAGACCTATATTCACTTCAAATTTCATCATATTTTTTTAGGATTTATATTTTCTTCAAATTTCATAAGATTTTATTTAGGTTTATATTCAATTTTAATTTCATCAGATTATATTAAGATTTATGTTCACTTAAACTTTAACCAGATTTTCTGAAGACTTATTTTCACATCTGATTTTGTCATATTTTCTGGAGACTTATGTTCACTTCAAATTTTATAAGATTTTTTTTGGATTTATATTCACTTCAAATTACATCACATTTTCTTAAGAGTTATATTCACTTCAACTTTAATCATATTATCTTTAAATTTATGTTCATTTCAATTTTTACCAGATTTTTCTAAAGACTTATATTGACTTCAAATTTCACCAGATTTTCTGAACACCTATATTCACTTCAAATTTCATCAGATTTTTTTAGGATTTATATTTTCTTCAAATATCATAAGATTTTATTTAGATTTATATTCAATTTTATTTTCATCAGATTATATTAAGATTTATATTTACTTCAACTTTAACCAGATTTTCTGAAGACTTATTTTCACACCTGATTTCGTCATATTTTTTGAAGACTTATGTTCACTTCAAATTTTATAAGATTTTTTTAGGATTTATATTCACTTCAAATTACATCACATTTTCTTAAGATTTATATTCTCTATAAATTTAATCATATTATCTTTAAATTTATGTTCATTTCAATTTTACAGATTTTCTAAGACTTATATTCACTTCAAATTTCACAGTTTTACGAGACCTATATTCACTTCAAATTTCATCAGTTTTTAGGATTTATATTTTCTTCAAATTTCATAAGATTTTATTTAGATTTATATTCAATTTTAATTTCATCAGATTATATTAAGATTTATGTTCACTTCAACTTTAACGATTTTACGAGACTTATTTCACATCGATTTCGTCATATTTTACGAGACTTATGTTCACTTCAAATTTTATAAGATTTTTAGGATTTATATTCACTTCAAATTACATCACATTTTCTTAAGATTTATATTCACTTTAAATTTAATCATATTATCTTTAAATTTATGTTCATTTCAATTTTACAGATTTTCTAAGACTTATATTCACTTCAAATTTCACGATTTTAGAGACTATATTCACTTCAAATTTCATGATTTTTAGGATTTATATTTTCTTCAAATTTCATAAGATTTTATTTAGATTTATATTCAATTTTAATTTCATCAGATTATATTAAGATTTATGTTCCTTCACTTTAACAGTTTTACGAGACTTATTTTCACATCGATTCGTCATATTTTACGAGACTTATTTCACTTCAAATTTTATAAGATTTTTTAGGATTTATATTCACTTCAAATTACATCACATTTTCTTAAGATTTATATTCACTTCAAATTAATCATATTATCTTTAAATTTATGTTCATTTCAATTTTGATTTTTAGAGACTTATATTCACTTCAAATTTCACAGATTTTACGAAGAACTATATTCACTTCAATTTCATCATATTTTTTAGGATTTATATTTTCTTCAAATTTCATAAGATTTTATTTAGATTTATATTCAATTTTAATTTCATCAGATTATATTAAGATTTATGTTCACTTCAACTTTAACAGTTTTAGAGACTTATTTTCATCATCGATTCGTCATATTTTAGAGACTTATGTTCACTTCAAATTTTATAAGATTTTTAAGGTTATATTCACTTCAAATTACATCACATTTTCTTAAGATTTATATTCACTTAAATTTAATCATATTATCTTTAAATTTATGTTCATTTCAATTTTACAGTTTTCTAAGACTTATATTCACTTCAAATTTCACGATTTTACGAACCTATATTCACTTCAAATTTCATCAGATTTTTTTAGGATTTATATTTTCTTCAAATTTCATAAGATTTTATTTAGATTTATATTCAATTTTAATTTCATCAGATTATATTAAGATTTATGTTCACTTGACTTTAACGAGTTTTAGAGACTTATTTTCACATCTGATTTCGTCATATTTTCTGAAGACTTATGTTCACTTCAAATTTTATAAGATTTTTTTAGGATTTATATTCACTTCAAATTACATCACATTTTCTTAAGATTTATATTCACTTCAAATTCAATCATATTATCTTTAAATTTATGTTCATTTCAATTTTTACCAGATTTTTCTAAAGACTTATATTCACTTCAAATTTCACCAGATTTTCTGAAGACCTATATTCACTTCAAATTTCATCATATTTTTTTAGGATGTATATTTTCTTCAAATTTCATAAGATTTTATTTAGATTTATATTCAATTTTAATTTCATCAGATTATATTAAGATTTATGTTCACTTCTTTAACAGTTTTACGAGACTTATTTTCACATCTGATTTTGTCATATTTTCTGGAGACTTATGTTCACTTCAAATTTTATAAGATTTTTTTAGGATTTATATTCAGTTCAAATTACATCACATTTTCTTAAGAGTTATATTCACTTCAACTTTAATCATATTATCTTTAAATTTATGTTCATTTCAATTTTACAGTTTTTAAAGACTTATATTCACTTCAAATTTCACCAGTTTTGAAGACTATATTCACTTCAAATTTCATCAGATTTTTTTAGGATTTATATTTTCTTCAAATATCATAAGATTTTATTTAGATTTATATTCAATTTTATTTTCATCAGATTATATTAAGATTTATATTTACTTCAACTTTAACAGATTTTAGAGACTTATTTTCACACCTGATTTCGTCATATTTTTTGAAGACTTATGTTCACTTCAAATTTTATAAGATTTTTTTAGGATTTATATTCACTTCAAATTACATCACATTTTCTTAAGATTTATATTCTCTATAAATTTAATAATATTATCTTTAAATTTATGTTCATTTCAATTTTTCCCAGATTTTTCTAATGACTTAAATTCACTTCAAATTTCACCAGATTTTCTGAAGACCTATATTCACTTCAAATTTCATCAGATTCTTTTAGGATTTATATTTTCTTCAAATTTCATAAGATTTTATTTAGGTTTATATTTAATTTAAATTTCATCAGATTATATTAAGATTTATGTTCACTTAAACTTTAACCATATTTTCTGAAGACTTATTTTCACATCTGATTTCGTCATATTTTCTGAAGACTTATGTTCACTTCAAATTTTATAAGATTTTTTTAGGATTTATATTCACTTCAAATTACATCACATTTTCTTAAGAGTTATATTCACTTCAAATTTAATCATATTATCTTTAAATTTATGTTCATTTCAATTTTTACCAGATTTTTCTAAAGACTTATATTCACTTCATATTTCACCAGATTTTGCTGAACACTTATATTCACTTCAAATTTCATCAAATTTTTTTAGGATTTATATTTTCTTCAAATTTCATAAGATTTTATTTAGAGTTATATTCAATTTTAATTTCATCAGATTATATTAAGATTTATGTTCACTTCACTTTAACAGTTTTAGAGACTTATTTTCATCGATTTCGTCATATTTTACGAGACTTATGTTCACTTCAAATTTCATAAGATTTTTTAGGATTATATTAACTTCAAATTACATCACATTTTCTTAAGATTTATATTCACTTTAAATTTCATCATATTATCTTTAAATTTATGTTCATTTCAATTTTTACCAGATTTTTAGACTTATATTCACTTCAAATTTCACCAGTTTGAAGACCTATATTCACTTCAAATTTCATCAGATTTTTTTAGGATTTATATTTTCTTCAAATTTCATAAGATTTTATTTAGATTTATATTCAATTTTAATTTCATCAGATTATATTAAGATTTATGTTCACTTCAACTTTAACAGATTTTACGAGACTTATTTTCACGATTTCGTCATATTTTACGAAGACTTATGTCACTTCAAATTTTATAAGATTTTTTAGGTTTATATTCACTTCAAATTACATCACATTTTCTTAAGATTTATATTCACTTCAAATTTAATCATATTATCTTTAAATTTATGTTCATTTCAATTTTTACAGTTTTTACGAGACTTATATTCACTTCAATTTCACAGTTTTACGAAGAACTATATTCACTTCAAATTTCATGATTTTTAGGATTTATATTTTATTCAAATTTCATAAGATTTTATTTAGATTTATATTCAATTTTAATTTCATCAGATTATATTAAGATTTATGTTCACTTCAACTTTAACCAGATTTTCTGAAGACTTATTTTCATCGATTTCGTCATATTTTCTGAAGACTTATGTTCACTTCAAATTTTATAAGATTTTTTTAGGATTTATATTCACTTCAAATTACATCACATTTTCTTAAGAGTTATATTCACTTCAAATTCAATCATATTATCTTTAAATTTATGTTCATTTCAATTTTACAGTTTTTCTTAGACTTATATTCACTTAATTTCACAGTTTTACGAAGACTATATTCACTTCAAATTTCATGATTTTTAGGTTTATATTTTCTTCAAATTTCATAAGATTTTGTTTAGATTTATATTCAATTTTAATTTCATCAGATTATATTAAGATTTATGTTCACTTCAACTTTAACCAGATTTTCTGAAGACTTATTTTCACATCTGATTTCGTCATATTTTAAAGACTTATGTTCACTTAAATTTCATAAGATTTTTAGGATATTCACTTCAAATTACATCACATTTCTTAAGATTTATATTCTTTAAATTTCATCATATTATCTTTAAATTTATGTTCATTTCAATTTTACAGATTTTTGAAGACTTATATTCACTTCAAATTTCACAGTTTTTGAGACCTATATTCACTTCAAATTTCATCATTTTTTAGGATTTATATTTTCTTCAAATTTCATAAGATTTTATTTAGATTTATATTCAATTTTAATTTCATAGATTATATTAAGATTTATGTTCACTTCAACTTTAACAGTTTTAGAGACTTATTTTCACGATTTAGTCATATTTTACGAGACTTATGTTCACTTCAAATTTATAAGATTTTTTAGGATTTATATTCACTTCAAATTACATCACATTTTCTTAAGATTTATATTCACTTCAAATTTAATCATATTATCTTTAAATTTATGTTCATTTCAATTTTAACCAGTTTTTTCTGAAGACTTATATTCACTTCAAATTTCAGATTTTATGAAGACTATATTCACTTCAAATTTCATCATATTTTTTAGGATTTATATTTTCTTCAAATTTCATAAGATTTTATTTAGATTTATATTCAATTTTAATTTCATCAGATTATATTAAGATTTATGTTCACTTCAACTTTAACCAGATTTTCTGAAGACTTATTTTCACATCTGATTTCGTCATATTTTATGAAGACTTATGTTCACTTCAAATTTTATAAGATTTTTTAGGATTTATATTCACTTCAAATTACATCACATTTTCTTAAGATTTATATTCACTTCAAATTTAATCATATTATCTTTAAATTTATGTTCATTTCAATTTTACAGTTTTTAGAAGACTTATATTCACTTCAAATTTCACAGTTTTAGAAGACTATATTCACTTCAAATTTCATGATTTTTTAGTTTATATTTTCTTCAAATTTCATAAGATTTTATTTAGATTTATATTCAATTTTATTTCATCAGTTATATTAAGATTTATGTTCACTTCAACTTTAACGATTTTACGAAGACTTATTTTCATCTCGATTCGTCATATTTTCGAAGACTTATGTTCACCAAATTTCATAAGATTTTTAGGATTATATTCACTTCAAATTACATCACATTTTCTTAAGATTTATATTCACTTTAAATTTCATCATATTATCTTTAAATTTATGTTCATTTCAATTTTACCAGATTTTTCTAAAGACTTATATTCACTTCAAATTTCACCAGATTTTCTGAAGACCTATATTCACTTCAAATTTCATCAGATTTTTTTAGGATTTATATTTTCTTCAAATTTCATAAGATTTTATTTAGATTTATATTCAATTTTAATTTCATCAGATTATATTAAGATTTATGTTCACTTCAACTTTAACGTTTACGAGACTTATTTTCACATCTGATTTCGTCATATTTTCTGAAGACTTATGTTCACTTCAAATTTTATAAGATTTTTTTAGGATTTATATTCACTTCAAATTACATCACATTTTCTTAAGATTTATATTCACTTCAAATTTAATCATATTATCTTTAAATTTATGTTCATTTCAATTTTACGATTTTTACGAGACTTATATTCACTTCAAATTTCACCAGATTTTCTGAAGACTATATTCACTTCAAATTTCATCATATTTTTTTAGGATTTATATTTTCTTCAAATTTCATAAGATTTTATTTAGATTTATATTCAATTTTAATTTCATCAGATTATATTAAGATTTATGTTCACTTCAACTTTAACAGTTTTACGAGACTTATTTTCACATCGATTTGTCATATTTTAGAAGACTTATGTTCACTTCAAATTTTATAAGATTTTTAAGTTTATATTCACTTCAAATTACATCACATTTTCTTAAGATTTATATTCACAAATTTAATCATATTATCTTTAAATTTATGTTCATTTCAATTTTACAGATTTTCTAAGACTTATATTCACTTCAATTTCACAGTTTTAGAAGACTATATTCACTTCAAATTTCATGATTTTTTAGGATTTATATTTTCTTCAAATTTCATAAGATTTTATTTAGATTTATATTCAATTTTAATTTCATCAGTTATATTAAGATTTATGTTCACTTCAACTTTAAGATTTTACGAGACTTATTTCACATCGTTTCGTCATATTTTACGAGACTTATATTCACTTCAAATTTTATAAGATTTTTAGGATTTATATTCACTTCAAATTACATCACATTTTCTTAAAGTTATATTCACTTCAAATTTCAATCATATTATCTTTAAATTTATGTTCATTTCAATTTTACAGTTTTTCTTAAGACTTATATTCACTTCAAATTTCACAGATTTTAGAAGACTATATTCACTTCAAATTTCATCAGATTTTTAGGTTTATATTTTCTTCAAATTTCATAAGATTTTATTTAGATTTATATTCAATTTTAATTTCATCAGATTATATTAAGATTTATGTTCACTTCAACTTTAACAGTTTTACGAGACTTATTTTCACATCGATTTCGTCATATTTTCGAGACTTATGTTCACTTAAATTTCATAAGATTTTTAGGGATTATATTCACTTCAAATTACATCACATTTTCTTAAGATTTATATTCACTTTAAATTTCATCATATTATCTTTAAATTTATGTTCATTTCAATTTTACAGATTTTTAGAAGACTTATATTCACTTAAATTTCACAGTTTTACGAGACCTATATTCACTTCAAATTTCATCAGATTTTTTTAGGATTTATATTTTCTTCAAATTTCATAAGATTTTATTTAGATTTATATTCAATTTTAATTTCATCAGATTATATTAAGATTTATGTTCACTTCAACTTTAACAGTTTTACGAGACTTATTTTCACATCTGATTTCATCATATTTTCTGAAGACTTATGTTCGCTTCAAATTTTATAAGATTTTCTTAGGATTTATATTCACTTCAAATTACATCACATTTTCTTAATATTTATATTCACTTCAAATTTAATCATGTTATCTTTAAATTTATGTTCATTTCAATTTTACAGTTTTACGAGACTTATATTCACTTCAATTTTCACCAGATTTTCTGAAGAACTATATTCACTTCAAATTTCATCATATTTTTTTAGGATTTATATTTTCTTCAAATTTCATAAGATTTTATTTAGATTTATATTCAATTTTAATTTCATCAGATTAAATTAAGATTTATGTTCACTTCAACTTTAACCAGATTTTCTGAAGACTTATTTTCACATCTGATTTCGTCATATTTTCTGAAGACTTATGTTCACTTCAAATTTTATAAGATTTTTTTAGGATTTATATTCACTTCAAATTACATCACATTTTCTTAAGAGTTATATTCACTTCAAATTTAATCATATTATCTTTAAATTTATGTTCATTTCAATTTTACAGTTTTTAAGACTTATATTCACTTCAAATTTCACAGTTTTACGAAGACTATATTCACTTCAAATTTCATTGATTTTTTAGGATTTATATTTTCTTCAAATTTCATAAGATTTTTTTAGATTTATATTCAATTTTATTTTCATCAGATTATATTAAGATTTATGTTCACTTCAACTTTAACCAGATTTTACGAGACTTATTTTCACAGATTTCGTCATATTTTCGAGACTTATGTTCACTTCAAATTTCATAAGATTTTTTAGGATTATATTCACTTCAAATTACATCACATTTTCTTAAGATTTATATTCACTTTAAATTTCATCATATTATCTTTAAATTTATGTTCATTTCAATTTTACAGATTTTCTAAGACTTATATTCACTTCAAATTTCACAGTTTACGAAGACCTATATTCACTTCAAATTTCATCGATTTTTTAGGATTTATATTTTCTTCAAATTTCATAAGATTTTATTTAGATTTATATTCAATTTTAATTTCATCAGATTATATTAAGATTTATGTTCACTTCAACTTTAACAGTTTTAAAGACTTATTTTCACATCGATTCGTCATATTTTCGAAGACTTATGTTCACAAATTTTATAAGATTTTTTTAGGATTTATATTCACTTCAAATTACATCACATTTTCTTAAGAGTTATATTCACTTCAAATTTAATCATATTATCTTTAAATTTATGTTCATTTCAATTTTTACCAGATTTTTCTGAAGACTTATATTCACTTCAAATTTCACCAGATTTTCTGAAGAACTATATTCACTTCAAATTTCATCATATTTTTTTAGGATTTATATTTTCTTCAAATTTCATAAGATTTTATTTAGATTTATATTCAATTTTAATTTCATCAGATTATATTAAGATTTATGTTCACTTCAACTTTAACCAGATTTTCTGAAGACTTATTTTCACATCTGATTTCGTCATATTTTCTGAAGACTTATGTTCACTTCAAATTTTATAAGATTTTTTAAGGATTTATATTCACTTCAAATTACATCACATTTTCTTAAGATTTATATTCAACTTAAATTTAATCATATTATCTTTAAATTTATGTGCATTTCAATTTTTACCAGATTTTTCTTAAGACTTATATTCACTTCAAATTTCACCAGATTTTCTGAAGACCTATATTCACTTCAAATTTCATCAGATTTTTTTAGGATTTATATTTTCTTCAAATTTCATAAGATTTTATTTAGATTTATATTCAATTTTAATTTCATCAGATTATATTAAGATTTATGTTCACTTCAACTTTAACCAGATTTTCTGAAGACTTATTTTCACATCTGATTTCGTCATATTTTCTGAAGACTTATGTTCACTTCAAATTTTATAAGATTTTTTTAGGATTTATATTCACTTCAAATTACATCACATTTTCTTAAGATTTATATTCACTTTAAATTTCAATCATATTATCTTTAAATTTATGTTCATTTCAATTTTTACCAGATTTTTCTTAAGACTTATATTCACTTCAAATTTCACCAGATTTTCTGAAGACCTATATTCACTTCAAATTTCATCAGATTTTTTTAGGATTTATATTTTCTTCAAATTTCATAAGATTTTGTTTAGATTTATATTCAATTTTAATTTCATCAGATTATATTAAGATTTATGTTCACTTCAACTTTAACAGTTTTACGAGACTTATTTTCACATCCAGTTTCGTCATATTTTAGAAGACTTATGTTCACTTCAAATTTTATAAGATTTTTTAAGGATTTATATTCACTTCAAATTACATCACATTTTCTTAAGATTTATATTCACTTTAAATTTAATCATATTATCTTTAAATTTATGTGCATTTCAATTTTACAGATTTTCTTAAGACTTATTACTTCAAATTTCACAGTTTTACGAGACTTATATTCACTTCAAATTTCATCGATTTTTAGGATTTATATTTTCTTCAAATTTCATAAGATTTTATTTAGATTTATATTCAATTTTAATTTCATCAGATTATATTAAGATTTATGTTCACTTCAACTTTAACATTTTAAGACTTATTTTCATCGATTTCGTCATATTTTACGAGACTTATGTTCACTTTAAATTTTATAAGATTTTTTTAGGATTTATATTCACTTCAAATTACATCACATTTTCTTATGATTTATATTCACTTCAAATTTAATCATATTATCTTTAAATTTATGTTCATTTCAATTTTGCAGTTTTTGAAGACTTATATTCACTTCAAATTTCACCAGATTTTCTGAAGAACTATATTCACTTCAAATTTCATCAGATTTTTTTAGGATTTATATTTTCTTCAAATTTCATAAGATTTTGTTTAGATTTATATTCTATTTTAATTTCATCAGATTATATTAAGATTTATGTTCACTTCAACTTTAACAGTTTTACGAAGACTTATTTTCATCGATTTGTCATATTTTAGAGACTTATGTTCACTTCAAATTTTATAAGATTTTTTAAGGATTTATATTCACTTCAAATTACATCACATTTTCTTAAGATTTATATTCACTTTAAATTTAATCATATTATCTTTAAATTTATGTGCATTTCAATTTTTACCAGATTTTTCATAAGACTTATATTCACTTCAAATTTCACAGATTTTAAGACCTATATTCACTTCAAATTTCATGATTTTTAGGATTTATATTTTCTTCAAATTTCATAAGATTTTATTTAGATTTATATTCAATTTTAATTTCATCATTATATTAAGATTTATGTTCACTTCACTTTAACAGATTTTAGAAGACTTATTTTCACATCGATTTCGTCATATTTTACGAAGACTTATGTTCACTTCAAATTTCATAAGATTTTTAGGATTATATTCACTTCAAATACATCACATTTTCTTAAGATTTATATTCACTTTAAATTTAATCATATTATCTTTAAATTTATGTTCATTTCAATTTTTGCAGTTTTCTAAGACTTATATTCACTTCAAATTTCACAGTTTTCGAGACTATATTCACTTCAAATTTCATCATTTTTTAGGATTTATATTTTCTTCAAATTTCATAAGATTTTATTTAGATTTATATTCAATTTTAATTTCATCAGATTATATTAAGATTTATGTTCACTTCAACTTTAACAGTTTTACGAAGACTTATTTTCACATCGATTTCGTCATATTTTAGAGACTTATGTTCACTTCAAATTTTATAAGATTTTTAAGAGTTTATATTCACTTCAAATTACATCACATTTTCTTAAGATTTATATTCACTTTAAATTTAATCATATTATCTTTAAATTTATGTTCATTTCAATTTTTACCAGATTTTTCTTAAGACTTATATTCACTTCAAATTTCACAGTTTTACGAGACCTATATTCACTTCAAATTTCATGATTTTTTAGGATTTATATTTTCTTCAAATTTCATAAGATTTTATTTAGATTTATATTCAATTTTAATTTCATCAGTTATATTAAGATTTATGTTCACTTCACTTTAACAGATTTTACGAAGACTTATTTTCACATCGATTTAGTCATATTTTCGAGACTTATGTTCACTTCAAATTTTATAAGATTTTTTAGGATTTATATTCACTTCAAATTACATCACATTTTCTTAAGTTATATTCACTTCAAATTTAATCATATTATCTTTAAATTTATGTTCATTTCAATTTTTGAGTTTTCTAAGACTTATATTCACTTCAAATTTCACAGTTTTACGAAGACTTATATTCACTTCAAATTTCATCAGTTTTTTAGGATTTATATTTTCTTCAAATTTCATAAGATTTTATTTAGATTTATATTCAATTTTAATTTCATCAGTTATATTAAGATTTATGTTCACTTCAACTTTAACAGATTTTACGAGACTTATTTTCACATCGATTTAGTCATATTTTACGAGACTTATGTTCACTTCAAATTTTATAAAATTTTTGGAGTTTATATTCACTTCAAATTACATCACATTTTCTTAAGATTTATATTCACTTTAAATTTAATCATATTATCTTTAAATTTATGTTCATTTCAATTTTACAGTTTTTCTAAGACTTATATTCACTTCAAATTTCACAGTTTTAGAGACTATATTCACTTCAAATTTCATTGATTTTTTTAGGATTTATATTTTCTTCAAATTTCATAAGATTTTATTTAGATTTATATTCAATTTTAATTTCATCAGTTATATTAAGATTTATGTTCACTTCAACTTTAACCAGATTTTCGGAAGACTTATTTTCACATCTGATTTCGTCATATTTTCTGAAGACTTATGTTCACTTCAAATTTTATAAGATTTTCTTAGGATTTATATTCACTTCAAATTACATCACATTTTCTTAAGATTTATATTCACTTCAAATTTAATCATATTATCTTTAAATTTATGTTCATTTCAATTTTTACCAGATTTTTCTTAAGACTTATATTCACTTCAAATTTCACCAGATTTTCTGAAGACCTATATTCACTTCAAATTTCATCAGATTTTTTTAGGATTTATATTTTCTTCAAATTTCATAAGATTTTGTTTAGATTTATATTCAATTTTAATTTCATCAGATTATATTAAGATTTATGTTCACTTCAACTTTAACCAGATTTTCTGAAGACTTATTTTCACATCTGATTTCGTCATATTTTCTGAAGACTTATGTTCACTTCAAATTTTATAAGATTTTTTTAGGATTTATATTCACTTCAAATTACATCACATTTTCTTAAGAGTTATATTCACTTCAAATTTAATCATATTATCTTTAAATTTATGTTCATTTCAATTTTTACCAGATTTTTCTAAAGACTTATATTCACTTCAAATTTCACCAGATTTTCTGAAGACCTATATTCACTTCAAATTTCATCAGATTTTTTTAGGATTTATATTTTCTTCAAATTTCATAAGATTTTATTTAGATTTATATTCAATTTTAATTTCATCAGATTATATTAAGATTTATGTTCACTTCAACTTTAACCAGATTTTCTGAAGACTTATTTTCACATCTGATTTCGTCATATTTTCTGAAGACTTATGTTCACTTCAAATTTTATAAGATTTTTTAAGGATTTATATTCACTTCAAATTACATCACATTTTCTTAAGATTTATATTCACTTTAAATTTAATCATATTATCTTTAAATTTATGTGCATTTCAATTTTTACCAGATTTTTCTTAAGACTTATATTCACTTCAAATTTCACAGTTTTACGAGACTATATTCACTTCAAATTTCATTGATTTTTAGGATTTATATTTTCTTCAAATTTCATAAGATTTTATTTAGATTTATATTCAATTTTAATTTCATCAGATTATATTAAGATTTATGTTCACTTCAACTTTAACCAGATTTTCTGAAGACTTATTTTCACATCTGATTTCGTCATATTTTCTGATGACTTATGTTCACTTCAAATTTTATAAGATTTTTAGGATTTATATTCACTTCAAATTACATCACATTTTCTTAAGATTTATATTCACTTTAAATTTAATCATATTATCTTTAAATTTATGTTCATTTCAATTTTTCAGATTTTTCTAAGACTTATATTCACTTCAAATTTCACCAGATTTTCTGAAGACCTATATTCACTTCAAATTTCATTCAGTTTTTAGGATTTATATTTTCTTCAAATTTCATAAGATTTTATTTAGATTTATATTCAATTTTAATTTCATCAGATTATATTAAGATTTATGTTCACTTCACTTTAACAGTTTTCGAGACTTATTTTCACATCGATTTCGTCATATTTTACTGGAGACTTATGTTCACTTCAAATTTTATAAGATTTTTTTTGGATTTATATTCACTTCAAATTACATCACATTTTCTTAAGAGTTATATTCACTTTAAATTTAATCATATTATCTTTAAATTTATGTTCATTTCAATTTTGCATTTTTAAGACTTATATTCACTTCAAATTTCGAGAACTATATTCACTTCAAATTTCATGATTTTTTAGGATTTATATTTTCTTCAAATTTCATAAGATTTGTTTAGATTTATATTCAATTTTAATTTCATCAGATTATATTAAGATTTATGTTCATGACTTTAACTTGATTTTACGAGACTTATTTTCACATCGATTTCGTCATATTTTACGAAGACTTATGTTCACTAAATTTTATAAGATTTTTTAAGTTTATATTCACTTCAAATTACATCACATTTTCTTAAGATTTATATTCACTTTAAATTTAATCATATTATCTTTAAATTTATGTTCATTTCAATTTTACAGTTTTTCTAAGACTTATATTCACTTAAATTTCACCGATTTTGAGACCTATATTCACTTCAAATTTCAAGTTTTTTAGGTTTATATTTTCTTCAAATTTCATAAGATTTTATTTAGATTTATATTCAATTTAATTTCAGATTATATTAAGATTTATGTTCACTTCAACTTTAACGATTTTAGAAGACTTATTTTCACATCGATTTGTCATATTTTACGAAGACTTATGTTCACTTCAATTTTATAAGATTTTTAGGATTTATATTCACTAAATTACATCACATTTTCTTAAGATTTATATTCACTTTAAATTCAATCATATTATCTTTAAATTTATGTTCATTTCAATTTTACAGTTTTCTAAAGACTTATATTCACTTAAATTTCACAGTTTTACGAGACTATATTCACTTCAAATTTCATCATTTTTTAGGATTTATATTTTCTTCAAATTTCATAAGATTTTATTTAGATTTATATTCAATTTTAATTTCATCAGATTATATTAAGATTTATGTTCACTTCAACTTTAACAGTTTTAGAGACTTATTTTCACATCGATTAGTCATATTTTACGAAGACTTATGTTCACTTCAATTTATAAGATTTTTAGTTTATATTCACTTCAAATTACATCACATTTTCTTAAAGTTATATTCACTTTAAATTCAATCATATTATCTTTAAATTTATGTTCATTTCAATTTTGCAGATTTTCTAAGACTTATATTCAATTTCACAGTTTTACGAGACTATATTCACTTCAAATTTCATCATATTTTTTAGGATTTATATTTTCTTCAAATTTCATAAGATTTTATTTAGATTTATATTCAATTTTAATTTCATCAGATTATATTAAGATTTATTCACTTTAACTTTAACAATTTTGAGACTTTTTTCATCGATTTCGTCATATTTTAGAGACTTATATTCACTTCAAATTTTATAAGATTTTTTAGGATTTATATTCACTTCAAATTACATCACATTTCTTAGATTTATATTCACTTTAAATTTAATCATATTATCTTTAAATTTATGTTCATTTCAATTTTTACAGTTTTTCGAAGACTTATATTCACTTCAAATTTCACAGTTTTACAAGACTATATTCACTTCAAATTTCATTGTTTTTTAGGATTTATATTTTCTTCAAATTTCATAAGATTTTATTTAGATTTATATTCAATTTAATTTCATCAGATTATATTAAGATTTATGTTCACTTCAACTTTAACCAGATTTTCTGAAGACTTATTTTCACATCTGATTTCGTCATATTTTCTGAAGACTTATGTTCACTTCAAATTTTATAAGATTTTTTAGGATTTATATTCACTTCAAATTACATCACATTTTCTTAAGATTTATATTCACTTTAAATTTAATCATATTATCTTTAAATTTATGTTCATTTCAATTTTTACCAGATTTTTCTTAAGACTTATATTCACTTCAAATTTCACAGATTTTCTGAAGACCTATATTCACTTCAAATTTCATCAGATTTTTTTAGGATTTATATTTTCTTCAAATTTCATAAGATTTTATTTAGATTTATATTCAATTTTAATTTCATCAGATTATATTAAGATTTATGTTCACTTCAACTTTAACAGATTTTAGAGACTTATTTTCATCGATTTGTCATATTTTACGAGACTTATGTTCACTTCAAATTTTATAAGTTTTTCTTAGGATTTATATTCACTTCAAATTACATCACATTTTCTTAATATTTATATTCACTTCAAATTTAATCATATTATCTTTAAATTTATGTTCATTTCAATTTTACAGATTTTTTAAGAACTTATATTCACTTCAAATTTCACTTTACGAAGACTATATTCACTTCAAATTTCATCAGTTTTTTTAGGATTTATATTTTCTTCAAATTTCATAAGATTTTATTTAGATTTATATTCAATTTTAATTTCATCAGTTATATTAAGATTTATGTTCACTTCACTTTAACAGTTTACGAAGACTTATTTTCCATCAGTTTGTCATATTTTACGAGACTTATGTTCACTTCAAATTTATAAGATTTTTAAGGTTATATTCACTTCAAATTACATCACATTTTCTTAAGATTTATATTCACTTTAAATTTAATCATATTATCTTTAAATTTATGTTCATTTCAATTTTGCAGTTTTCTAAGACTTATATTCACTTCAAATTTCACCAGTTTTACGAGACTATATTCACTTCAAATTTCATGATTTTTTAGGATTTATATTTTCTTCAAATTTCATAAGATTTTATTTAGATTTATATTCAATTTAATTTCATCAGATTATATTAAGATTTATGTTCACTTCACTTTAACAGATTTTACGAGACTTATTTTCACATCCGATTTGTCATATTTTACGAAGACTTATGTTCACTTCAAATTTTATAAGATTTTTAGATTTATTCACTTCAAATTACATCACATTTTCTTAAGATTTATATTCACTTTAAATTTAATCATATCTTTAAATTTATGTTCATTTCAATTTTTACGATTTTCTAAAGACTTATATTCACTTCAAATTTCACCAGATTTTCTGAAGACCTATATTCACTTCAAATTTCATCAGATTTTTTTAGGATTTATATTTTCTTCAAATTTCATAAGATTTTATTTAGATTTATATTCAATTTTAATTTCATCAGATTATATTAAGATTTATGTTCACTTCAACTTTAACCAGATTTTCTGAAGACTTATTTTCACATCTGATTTCGTCATATTTTACGAGACTTATGTTCACTTCAAATTTTATAAGTTTTTTAGGATTTATTCACTTCAAATTACATCACATTTTCTTAAGATTTATATTCACTTTAAATTTAATCATATTATCTTTAAATTTATGTTCATTTCAATTTTACAGTTTTTAGAAGACTTATATTCACTTCAAATTTCACGATTTTCGAAGACTATATTCACTTCAAATTTCATCAGATTTTTTTAGGATTTATATTTTCTTCAAATTTCATAAGATTTTATTTAGATTTATATTCAATTTTAATTTCATCAGATTATATTAAGATTTATGTTCACTTCAACTTTAACGATTTAAGACTTATTTTCACATCGGTTTCGTCATATTTTAAGACTTATGTTCACTTCAAATTTATAAGATTTTTAGGATTTATATTCACTTCAAATTACATCACATTTTCTTAAGATTTATATTCACTTTAAATTTAATCATATTATCTTTAAATTTATGTTCATTTCAATTTTACAGTTTTCTAAGAGACTTATATTCACTTCAAATTTCACAGATTTTACGAAGACCTATATTCACTTCAAATTTCATGATTTTTTAGGATTTATATTTTCTTCAAATTTCATAAGATTTTATTTAGATTTATATTCAATTTTAATTTCATGATTATATTAAGATTTATGTTCACTTGACTTTAACAGTTTTACGAGACTTATTTTCACATCGATTTCGTCATATTTTAGAAGACTTATGTTCATTCAAATTTTATAAGATTTTTTAGGATTTATATTCACTTCAAATTACATCACATTTCTTAAGATTATATTCACTTTAAATTTAATCATATTATCTTTAAATTTATGTTCATTTCAATTTTGCAGTTTTCAAAGAACATATTCACCAATTTCACCAATTTTAAAACTATATTCTTCAAATTTCATCAGTTTTTAGGATTTATATTTTCAAATTTCATAAGATTTTATTTAGATTTATATTCAATTTTAATTTCATCAGATTATATTAAGATTTATGTTCCTTCACTTTAACGGATTTTTAGAAGACTTATTTTCATCGATTTCGTCATATTTTCGAAGACTTATATTCAAATTTTATAAGATTTTTAGGATTTATATTCACTTCAAATTACATCACATTTTCTTAAGATTTATATTCACTTCAATTTAATCATATTATCTTTAAATTTATGTTCATTTCAATTTTACAGATTTTTCAAAGACTTATATTCACTTCAAATTTCACGATTTTACGAAGACTTATATTCACTTCATTTCATCTAGTTTTTAGGATTTATATTTTCTTCAAATTTCATAAGATTTTATTTAGATTTATATTCAATTTTAATTTCATCCAGTTATATTAAGATTTATGTTCACTTCAATTTAACAGTTTTACGAAGACTTATTTTCACATGATTTCGTCATATTTTACGAGACTTATGTTCACTTCAAATTTATAAGTTTTTTTTAGGATTTATATTCACTTCAAATTACATCACTTTTCTTAAGATTTATATTCACTTTAAATTTAATCATATTATCTTTAAATTTATGTTCATTTCAATTTTACAGTTTTTCTAAAGACTTATATTCACCAAATTTCACAGTTTTACGAAGACTTATATTCACTTCAAATTTCATCGATTTTTAGGATTTATATTTTCTTCAAATTTCATAAGATTTTATTTAGATTTATATTCAATTTTAATTTCATCAGTTATATTAAGATTTATGTTCACCAACTTTTGATTTTTAAGACTTATTTTCACATCGATTTCGTCATATTTTAGAAGACTTATGTTCACTTCAAATTTTATAAGTTTTTTTGGTTATATTCACTTCAAATTACATCACATTTTCTTAAGATTTATATTCACTTTAATTTAATCATATTATCTTTAAATTTATGTTCATTTCAATTTTGATTTTTTAGAAGACTTATATTCACTTCAAATTTCACGGTTTTACGAAGACTATATTCACTTCAAATTTCATCAGATTTTTTAGGATTTATATTTTCTTCAAATTTCATAAGATTTTATTTAGATTTATATTCATTTTAATTTCATCAGTTATATTAAGATTTATGTTCACTTCAATTTTACAGTTTTTACGAAGACTTATTTTCACATCGATTTAGTCATATTTTCACGAAGACTTATGTTCACTTCAAATTTTATAAGATTTTTTAGGATTTATATTCACTCAAATTACATCACATTCTTTGATTTATATTCACTTTAAATTTAATCATATTATCTTTAAATTTATGCATTTCAATTTTTACAGATTTTTCTAAGACTTATATTCACTTAATTCACTAGATTTTCACGAGACTTATATTCACTTCAAATTTCATCGATTTTTAGGATTTATATTTTTCTTAATTTCATAAGATTTTATTTAGATTTATATTCAATTTTAATTTCATTGATTATATTAAGATTTATGTTCACTTGACTTTAACGATTAGAGACTTATTTTCACTTGATTTAGTCATATTTTAGAGACTTATGTTCACTTCAAATTTTATAAGTTTTTTAGGATTTATATTCACTTCAAATTACATCACATTTTCTTAAGATTTATATTCACTTTAAATTTAATCATATTATCTTTAAATTTATGTTCATTTCAATTTTACAGTTTTCTAAGACTTATATTCACTTAAATTTCACAGATTTTACGAAGACTATATTCACTTCAAATTTCATTCAGTTTTTAGGATTTATATTTTCTTCAAATTTCATAAGATTTTATTTAGATTTATATTCAATTTTAATTTCATGATTATATTAAGATTTATGTTCCTTCAATTTTAACAGATTTTTTGAAGACTTATTTTTCACACTCCGATTTAAATCATTTATATTTTTCGAAGACTTATGTTCACTTCAAATTTTATAAGTTTTTTTAGGATTTATATTGCTTCAAATTACATCACATTTTCTAAGATTTATATTCACTTCAAATTTAATCATATTTCTTTAAATTATGTTCATTTCAATTTTTACTTTTTTTTTTAAAGACATATATTCATTTCAAATTTCACAGTTTTACGAAGACTATATTCACTTCAAATTTCATCAGATTTTTAGGATTTATATTTTCTTCAAATTTCTGTAAGATTTTATTTAGATTTATATTCAATTTAATTTCATCAGTTATATTAAGATTTATGTTCACTTCACTTTAACGGTTTCGAGACTTATTTTTCATCGATTTAGTCATATTTTACGAACTTATGTTCACTTCAAATTTCATAAGATTTTTTAGGATTTATATTCACTTCAAATTACATCATTTTCTTAAGATTTATATTCACTTTAAATTCAATCATATTATCTTTAAATTTATGTTCATTTCAATTTTACAGTTTTCTAAAGACTTATATTCACTTTAAATTTCACAGTTACGAAGACCTATATTCACTTCAAATTTCATCGAGTTTTTAGGATTTATATTTTCTTCAAATTTCATAAGATTTTATTTAGATTTATATTCAATTTTAATTTCATCAGTTATATTAAGATTTATGTTCCTTCAATTTTAACGATTTTAGAAGACTTATTTTCACATCTGATTTCGTCATATTTTATGAAGACTTATGTTCACTTCAAATTTTATAAGATTTTTTAGGATTTATATTCACTTCAAATTACATCACATTTTCTTAAGATTTATATTCACTTTAAATTTAATCATATTATCTTTAAATTTATGTTCATTTCAATTTTACAAGATTTTTCTGAAGACCTATATTCACTTAATTTCACAGATTTTACGAGACTTATATTCACTTCAAATTTCATCATTTTTTAGGATTTATATTTTCTTCAAATTTCATAAGATTTTATTTAGATTTATATTCAATTTTAATTTCATCAGATTATATTAAGATTTATGTTCACTTCAATTTTAACTAGATTTTACAGACTTATTTTCACATCTGATTTCGTCATATTTTCTGAAGACTTATGTTCACTTCAAATTTTATAAGATTTTTTTAGGATTTATATTCACTTCAAATTACATCACATTTTCTTAAGATTATATATTCACTTTAAATTTAATCATTATCTCTTAAATTTATGTTCATTTCAATTTTACAGTTTTTCTAAGACTTATATTCACCAATTTCACCATTTTTTGAAGACTTATATTCACTTCAAATTTCATGATTTTAGGATTTATATTTTCTTCAAATTTCCAAGATTTATTTAGATTATATTCAATTTAATTTCATCAGTTATATTAGATTTATGTTCACTTGACTTTAACTAGTTTTTACGAAGACTTATTTTCACATCGAATTTAAATCATATTTTACGACTTATATTCGCTTCAAATTTTATAAGTTTTTTAGGTTTATATTCACTTCAAATTACATCACATTTTCTTAAGATTTATATTCACTTTAAATTTAATCATATTATCTTTAAATTTATGTTCATTTCAATTTTACAGTTTTTCTAAAGACTTATATTCACTAAATTTCACGATTTTACGAGAGACTATATTCACTTCAAATTTCATCATGATTTTTAGGTTTATATTTTCTTCAAATTTCTTAAGATTTTATTTAGATTTATATTCAATTTTAATTTCATCAGATTATATTAAGATTTATATTCACTTCAATTTAACAGATTTACGAGACTTATTTTCACATCGATTTCGTCATATTTGAAGACTTATGTTAGCTTCAAATTTTATAAGTTTTTCTTAGGATTTATATTCACTTCAAATTACATCACATTTTCTTAATATTTATATTCACTTCAAATTTAATCATATTATCTTTAAATTTATGTTCATTTCAATTTTACAGTTTTTACGAAGACTTATATTCACTTCAAATTCACCAGTTTACGAAGACTATATTCACTTCAAATTTCTTCAGTTTTTTAGGATTTATATTTTCTTCAAATTTCATAAGATTTTATTTAGATTTATATTCAATTTTAATTTCATCCAGTTATATTAAGATTTATGTTCACTTCAACTTTGACCAGTTTTAGAGACTTATTTTCACATCGGTTTCGTCATATTTTACGAAGACTTATGTTCACTTCAAATTTTAAGATTTTTTAGGATTTATATTCACATCAAATTACATCACATTTCTTAAGATTTATATTCACTTTAAATTTAATCATATTATCTTTAAATTATATTCATTTCAATTTTTGATTTTCTTAAGACTTATATTCACTTCAAATTTCACAGATTCGAAGACTATATTAAGCTTCAAATTTCATCATTTTTTTAGGATTTATATTTTCTTCAAATTTCATAAGATTTTATTTAGATTTATATTCAATTTAATTTCATCAGTTATATTAAGATTTATGTTACTTGACTTTAACAGGATTTTACGAGACTTATTTTCACGCTCGATTTGATCATATTTTACGAAACATATTCACTTCAAATTTTATAAGATTTTCTTAAGTTTTATATTCACTTCAAATTACATCACATTTTCTTAATATTTATATTCACTTCAAATTTAATCATATTATCTTTAAATTTATGTTCATTTCAGAATTTTTACCCAGTTTCACGAAG
>CM038795.1:163325131-163361949 GCA_021764765.1 Vicia sativa | reverse complement strand
AAAATATAAACCAAAAACTAATGAAATTTGAAGTGAATATAAGTCTCAAAACTGGGTGAATGAAGTGAATATAAGTCTTAGAAAAATCGTAAAATTGAAATGAATATAAATTTAAAGTGAATATAATCTTAAGAAAATGTGATGTAATTTGAAGTTAATATAAATCCTAAAAATATGATGAAATTTGAATAAATGACAAGTCTCAAAAATATGACTCAAACTGATGTCAAATAAGCCGTCGAAAATCTGTTAAAATTGAAGTGAATATAAATCTAATATAAACTGGAAATTAAAATTGAATATAAATCTAGCAAATCTTATGAAATTTGAAGAAAATATAAATCCTAAAAACTGAATGAAATTTGAAGAATATAAGTCTTCTAAAATCAAAATTTAAGTGAATATAAGTCTTCGTAAAAAACTGTAAAATTGAATGAACATAAATTTAAAGATATATGATGAAATTTAAAGTGAATATAAATCTTAAGAAAATGTGATGTAATTTGAAGTGAATATAAATCCTTAAAAAATCTAATGAAATTTAAAGTGAACATAAGTCTTCAGAAAATATGACGAAATCAGATGTGAAAATAAGTCTTCAGAAAATCTGGTTAAAATTGAAGTGAACATAAATCTTAATATAATCTGATGAAATTAAAATTGAATATAAATCTAAATAAAATCTTATAAAATTTGAAGAAAATATAAATCCTAAAAAAATCTGATGAAATTTGAAGTGAATATAAGTCTCTAAAATCGTGAAATTCAAGTGAATATAAGTTCAGAAAAAACTGCAAAATTGAAATGAATATAAATTTAAAGATAATATGATGAAATTTGAAGTGAAAATAAACTAAAAAAACTTATGAAATTTGAAGTGAAATAAGTTTCGAAAATGACGTAAATCAGATGTAAAAATAAGTTCGTAAAATCTAGTTAAAATCAAGTGAACATAACTTAATATAATCTGATGAAATTAAAATTGAATATAAATCTAAATAAAATCTTATGAAATTTGAAGAAAATATAACCTAAAATCATGAAATTTGAAGTGAATATAAGTCTAAAATATGTGAAATTTAAAGTGAATATAAGTGTTCGTAAAAACTGCAAAAATTGAAATGAACATAAATTTAAAGATAATATGATGAAATTTAAAGTGAATATAAATCTTAAGAAATGTGATGTAATTTGAAGTTAATATTAACCAAAAATTGATGAAATTTGAAGTGAATATAAGTCTTTAAAATATGATGAAATGATGTGAAATAAGTCTTCTAAAATGTTAAAATTCAAGTGAATATAAATCTTAATATAATCTGATGAAATTAAAATTGAATATAATCTAAATAAAATCTTATGAAATTTGAAGAAAATATAAATCTAAAAAAATCAATGAAATTTGAAGTGAATATAATTCGTAAAATCTGTGAAATTTAAGTGAATATAAGTCTTTAGAAAAACTGCAAAATTGAAATGAACATAAATTTAAAGATAATATGATGAAATTTAAAGTGAATATAAATCTTAAGAAAATGTGATGTAATTTGAAGTGAATATAAACCTAAAAAATCTAATGAAATTTGAAGTGAACATAAGTCTTCGTAAAATATGACGAAATCATGTGAAAATAAGTCTTAAAAATGGTTAAAATGAATGAACATAACTTAATATAATAAGATGAAATTAAATTGAATATAATCTAAATAAAATCTTATGAAATTTGAAGAAAATATAAACCTAAAAAACTGATGAAATTTGAAGTGAATATAAGTCTCGTAAAACTGTGAAATTTGAATATAAGTCTCTTAGAAAACTGTAAAATTGAAATGAACATAAATTTAAAGATAATATGATTAAATTTAAAGTGAATATAAATTTAGAAAATGTGATGTAATTGAAGTGAATATAAATCTAAAAAATCGGAAATGAAGTGAACATAAGTCTTCAAAATATGACGAAATCAGATGTGAAAATAAGTCTCGTAAATCTAGTTAAAATGAAGTGAACATAAATCTTAATATAATCTGATGAAATTAAATTGAATATAAATCTAAATAAAATCTTATGAAATTTGAAGAAAATATAAATCCTAAAAATCGATGAAATTTGAAGTGAATATAAGTCTTCGTAAAATATGGTGAAATTTAAAGTGAATATAAGTCTCGTAAAAATCAAAATTGAAATGAATATAAATTTAAAGATAATATGATGAAATTTAAAGTGAATATAAATCTTAAGAAAATGTGATGTAATTTGAAGTGAATATAACTCAAAAAATTTGATGAAATTTGAAGTGAACAGTCTCGTAAAATATGATGAAAAGATGTGAAAATAAGTCTCGTAAAACTCGTTAAAATTGAAGTGAACATAAATCTTAATATAATCTGATGAAATTAAAATTGAATATAAATCTAAATAAATCTTATGAAATTTGAAGAAAATATAAATCCTAAAAATCTAATGAAATTTGAAGTGAATATAAGTCTTCGTAATATGACTAAATCAAGTGAAAATAAGTCTTCGTAAAAATCAGTTAAAATTGAATGAATATAAACTTAATATAATCTTGAAATTAAAATTGAATATAAATCCAAGAAAATCTATGAAATTTGAAGAAATATAAAACCTAAAAATCATGAAATTTGAAGTGAATATACTCGTAAAATCTGTGAAATTTATGAATATAAGTCTCAGAAAACTGTAAAAATTGAAATGAACATAAATTTAAAGATAATATGATTAAATTTAAAGTGAATATAAATCTTAAGAAAATGTGATGTAATTTGAAGTGAATATAAATCCTTAAAAAATTTAATGAAATTTAAAGTGAACATAAGTGTTCAGAAAATATGACGAAATTAGTTGTGAAAATAAGTATTCCGAAAATCTGGTTAAAATTGAAGTGAACATAAATCTTAATATAATCAGATGAAATTAAAATTGAATATAAATCTAAAGAAAATCTTATGAAATTTGAAGAAAATATAAACTAAAAATTGATGAAATTTGAAGTGAATATAAGTCTTCGTAAAACTGTGAAATTTAGTGAATATAAGTCTTTAAAAACTGTAAAATTGAATGAACATAAATTTAAAGATAATATGATTAAATTTAAAGTGAATATAACTTAAGAAAAATGATGTAATTTGAAGTGAATATAAATCCTAAAAACTGATGAAATTTGAAGTGAATATAAGTCTCAAAAATATGACAAAATCATATGAAAATAAGTCTTCTAAAATCTAGTTAAAATTTATGAACATAAATCTAATATAACTGATGAAATTAAAATGAATATAAATCTAAATAAAATCTTATGAAATTTGAAGAAAATATAAACCTAAAAAACTGATGAAATTTGAAGTGAATATAAGTCTCGTAAATATGGTGAAATTTAAAGTGAATAAGTCTTCTAAAAACTGGTAAAATTGAAATGAACATAAATTTAAAGATAATATGATGAAATTTAAAGTGAATACAAATCTTAAGAAAATATGATGTAATTTGAAGTTAATATAAATCCTAAAAAAATATGATGAAATTTGAAGTGAACATAAGTCTTCAGAAAATATGACGAAATCAGATGTGAAAATAAGTCTTTAGAAAATCTGGTTAAAATTGAGGTGAACATAAATCTTAATATAATTTGATGAAATTAAAATTGAATATCAATCCAAGTAAAATCTTATGAAATTTGAAGAAAATATAAATCCTAAAAAATCGATGAAATTTGAAGTGAATATAAGTCTTCGTAAAAATGTGAAATTTGAAGTGAATATAAGTCTTTAGAAAACTGTAAAATTGAATGAATATAAATTTAAAGATAATATGATGAAATTTAGTGAATATAAATCTAGAAAATGTGATGTAATTTGAAGAATATAAATCCCAAAAATATGATGAAATTTGAAGTGAATATAAGTCTCGTAAATATGACTGAAACTGAGTGAAATAAGTCTCGTAAAACTGTAAAATTGAAGTGAACATAAATCTTAAGATAATGATGAATTTAAAGTGAATATAAATCTAAGAAAATCTTTGAAATTTGAAGAAAATATAAATCAAAAAAATCGATAAAATGAAGAACATAAGTCTTCAAAAATATGACAATCGATGTGAATATAAGTCTTAAAACTGTTAAAATTGAAGTGAATATAAATCTTAATATAATCTGATGAAATTAAAATTGAATATAAATCTAAATAAAATCTTATGAAATTTGAAGAAAATATAAACTTAAAAATCATGAAATTTGAAGTGAATATAAGTCTCGTAAAACTGTGAAATTTGAAGTGAATATAAGTCTTTAGAAAATCGTAAAATTGAAATGAACATAAATTTAAAGATAATATGATGAAATTTAAAGTGAATATAAATCTTAAGAAAATGTGATGTAATTTGAAGTGAATATAAACCTTAAAAATCTAATGAAATTTAGTGAACATAAGTCTCGTAAAATATGACGAAACTGATGTAAAATAAGTCTTCAAAATCTGTTAAAATTGAAGTGAACATAAATCTTAATATAATCTGATGAAATTAAAATTGAATATAAATCTAAATAAAATCTTATGAAATTTGAAGAAAATATAAATCCAAAAAAATGATGAAATTTGAAGTGAATATAAGTCTTTAAAAACTGTGAAATTTAAAGTGAATATAAGTCTTCTAAAAACTGCAAAATTGAAATGAACATAAATTTAAAGATAATATGATGAAATTTAAAGTGAATATAAATCTTAAGAAATGTGATGTAATTTGAAGTTAATAAATCCTTAAAAATCTAATGAAATTTAGTGAACATAAGTCTTCGTAAAATATGACAAAATCAAGTGAAAATAAGTCTCGTAAAATCGTTAAAATTGAAGGAATATAAATCTTAATATAATCTGATGAAATTAAATTGAATATAAATCTAAATAAAATCTTATGAAATTTGAAGAAAATATAAACCTAAAAAAATCATGAAATTTGAAGTGAATATAAGTCTCTAAATCTGTGAAATTAAAGTGAATATAAGTCTCGTAAAAACTGTAAAATTGAAATGAACATAAATTTAAAGATAATATGAAATTTAAAGTGAATATAAATCTTAAGAAATGTGATGTAATTGAAGTTAATATAAATCCTAAAAATCTGATGAAATTTGAAGTGAAATAAGTCTTCTAAATATGACGAATCGATGTGAAAATAAGTCTCGTAAAACTGTTAAAATTGAAGTGAACATAATCTTAATATAATCTGATGAATTTAAAATTGAATATAAATCTAAATAAAATCTTATGAAATTTGAAGAAAATATAAATCCTAAAATCATGAAATTTGAAGTGAATATAAGTTCTAAAATTTGTGAAATTGAAGTGAATATAAGTCTTGTAAAAACTGTAAAATTGAAATGAACATAAATTTAAAGATAATATGATGAAATTTAAAGTGAATATAAATCTTAAGAAATGTGATGTAATTTGAAGTGAATATAAATCCTAAAAATCTTATGAAATTTGAAGTGAACATAAGTCTCGTAAAATATGACTAAATCGAGTGAAAATAAGTCTTCAAATCTGTTAAAATTGAAGTGAATATAAATCTTAATATAATTGATGAAATTAAAATTGAATAAATCTAAATAAAATCTTATGAAATTTGAAGAAATATAAATCCTAAAAAATCATGAAATTTGAAGTGAATATAGTCTTCGTAAAACTGTGAAATTGAAGTGAATATAAGTCTAGAAAATCATAAAATTGAAATGAACATAAATTTAAAGATAATATGATTAAATTTAATGAATATAAATCTAAGAAAATGTGATGTAATTTGAAGTGAATATAAACCTAAAATCTTATAAATTTGAAGTGAATATAAGTCTAGAAAATATGATGAAATCGATGTGAAAATAAGTCTTAAAAACTGTTAAATTGAAGTGAACATAAATCTAATATAATCTGATGAAATTAAAATTGAATATAAATCTAAATAAAATCTTATGAAATTTGAAGAAAATATAAAAAAAAAAAAAATCTGATGAAATTTGAAGTGAATATAAGTCTCGTAAAACTGTGAAATTTAAAGTGAATATAAGTCTTCTAAAAACTGTTAAAATTGAAATGAATATAAATTTAAATATAATATGATGAAATTTAAAGTGAATATAATCTTAAGAAATCTGATGAAATTTGAAGTGAATATAAATCCTAAAAATCAATGAAATTGAAGTGAATATAAGTCTCGTAAAATATGACGAAATTGATGAAAATAAGTCTTCTAAAACTGTTAAAATTGAAGTGAACATAAACTAATATAATTGATGAATTTAAAAGTGAATATAAATCTAAATAAAATCTTATGAAATTTGAAGAAAATATAAATCCCAAAAAAATCTGATGAAATTTATAGTGAACATAAGTCTTCAGAAAATATGACGAAATCAGATGTGAAAATAAGTCTTCAGAAAATCTAGTTAAAGTGGAAAGAACATAAATCGTAATATAATCTGATGAAATTAAAATTGAATATAAATCTAAATAAAATCTTATGAAATTTGAAGAAAATATAAATCCTAAAAAAATCTGATGAATTTGAAGTGAATATATATCTTCAGAAAATCTGGTGAAATTTGAAGTGAATATAAGTCTTTAGAAAAATCTGGTAAAAATTGAAATGAACATAAATTTAAAGATAATATGATTAACTTTGAAGTGAATATAAATCTTAAGAAAATATGATGTAATTTGAAGTGAATATAAACCCTAAAAAAATCTTATAAAATTTGAAATGAACATAAGTCTTTAGAAAATATGAAAATCGATGAAAATAAGTCTCGTAAAATGTTAAATTGAAGTGAACATAAATCTTAATATAATCTGATGAAATTAAAATTGAATATAAATCTAAATAAAATCTTATGAAATTTGAAGAAAATATAAACCTAAAAATCAATGAAATTTGAAGTGAATATAAGTCTCGTAAAACTGTGAAATTTGAAGTGAATATAAGTCTCAAAAATCTGTAAAATTGAAATGAACATAAATTTAAAGATAATATGATGAAATTTAAAGTGAATATAAATCTTAAGAAAATGTGATGTAATTTGAAGTGAATATAAATCTAAAAATCGATGAAATTTGAAGTGAACATAAGTCTTCGTAAAATATGACTAAATCGAAAAATAAGTCTTCGAAAATCTGTTAAATTGAAGTGAACATAAATCTTAATATAACTGATGAAATTAAATTGAATATAAATCTAAATAAAATCTTATGAAATTTGAAGAAAATATAAATCCTAAAAAATCTGATGAAATTTGAAGTGAATATAAGTCTCGTAAAATATGTGAAATTTAAAGTGAATATAAGTCTTCAAAAATGTAAAATTGAAATGAATATAAATTTAAAGATAATATGATGAAATTTAAAGTGAATATAAATCTTAAGAAAATGTGATGTAATTTGAAGTTAATATTAATTCAAAAATCAAAAATTGAAGTGAACATAAGTCTCTAAAATATGACGAAATCGATGTGAAAATAAGTCTCGTAAATCTGTTAAATTGAAGTGAATATAAATCTTAATATAACTGATGAAATTAAAATTGAATATAAATCTAAATAAAATCTTATGAAATTTGAAGAAAATATAAATCCTAAAAAAACTGATGAAATTTGAGTGAATATAAGTTTCGTAAAACTGTGAAATTTAAAGTGAATATAAGTCTTTTAAAAATCTGTAAAAATTGAAATGAACATAAATTTAAAGATAATATGATGAAATTTAAAGTGAATATAAATCTTAAGAAAATGTGATGTAATTTGAAGTGAATAAATCCTTAAAAATCTTATGAAATTTGAAGTGAACATAAGTCTTCGTAAAATATGACAAAATCGATGTGAAAATAAGTCTCGTAAAATCGTTAAAATTGAAGTGAACATAAATCTTAATATAATCATGAAATTAAAATTGAATATAAATCTAAATAAAATCTTATGAAATTTGAAGAAAATATAAACTAAAAAAATCAATGAAATTTGAAGTGAATATAAGTCTCGTAAAAATTGGTGAAATTGAAGTGAATATAAGTCTCTAAAAAACTGTAAAATTGAAATGAACATAAATTTAAAGATAATATGATGAAATTTAAGTGAATATAAATCTTAAGAAAATGTGATGTAATTTGAAGTGAATATAACCAAAAATCTATGAAATTTGAAGTGAACATAAGTCTTCGTAAAATATGACGAAATCGATGTGAAATAAGTCTGTAAAACTGTTAAAATGAAGTGAATATAAATCTTAATATAACTGATGAATTTAAAATTGAATATAAATCTAAATAAAATCTTATGAAATTTGAAGAAATATAAACCTAAAAAAATCATGAAATTTGAAGTGAATATAAGTCTTTAAAATATGATGAAATCGAAGTGAAATAAGTCTCGAAAATCTGTTAAAATTGAAGTGAAATAAATCTTAATATAATCTGATGAAATTAAAAGTGAATATAAATCTAAATAAAATCTTATGAAATTTGAAGAAAATATAAATCCTAAAAACTATGAATTTGAAGTGAATATAAGTCTCGTAAAAACTGTGAAATTTGAAGTGAATATAAGTCTTTAAAAACTAAAAATTGAAATGAACATAAATTTAAAGATAATATGATGAAATTTAAAGTGAATATAAATCTTAAGAAAAAGTGATGTAATTTGAAGTGAATATAAATCTAAAAAATCTTATGAAATTTGAAGTGAATATAAGTCTCTAAAATACGAAACTGAAGTGAAATAAGTCTCAAATCGTTAAAATTGAAGTGAACATAAATCTTAATATAACTGATGAAATTAAAATTGAATATAAATCTAAATAAAATCTTATGAAATTTGAAGAAATATAAATCCTAAAAACTGATGAAATTTGAAGTGAATATAAGTCTTAGAAAATCGTGAAATATAGTGAATATAAGTCTCTAAAATCTGCAAAATTGAAATGAATATAAATTTAAAGATAAAATGATGAAATTTAAAGTGAATATAAATCTCTAAGAAAATGTGATGAAATTTGAAGTTAATATAATCCTAAAAAATCTGATGAAATTTGAAGTGAATATAAGTCTTCGTAAAATATGACGAAATCAAAGAAAATAAGTCTTCGAAACTGTTAAATTGAAGTGAACATAATTTAATATAATCTGATGAATTTAAATGAATATAAATCTAAATAAAATCTGATGAAATTTGAAGAAAATATAAATCCTAAAAAATCAATGAAATTTGAAGTGAATATAAGTCTTCGTAAATATGGTGAAATTGAAGTGAATATAAGTCTCGAAAAACTGTAAAATTGAAATGAATATAAATTTAAAGATAATATGATGAAATTTAAAGTGAATATAAATCTAAGAAAATGTGATGAAATTTGAAGTGAATATAAATCCTAAAAATCTTATGAAATTTGAAGTGAATATAAGTCTCGTAAAATATGATGAAATTGGATGAATATAAGTCTCGTAAAATCTGTTAAAATTGAAATGAACATAAATCTTAATATAATCTGATGTATTTAAAATTGAATATAAATCAAAATAAAATATTATGAAATTTGAAGAAAGTATAAATCCTAAAAAAATCTAATGAAATTTGAAGTGAACATAAGTCTTCAGAAAATATGGATAAATCAGATGTGAAAATAAGTCTTCAGAAAATCTAGTTAAAGTGGAATGAACATAAATCTTAATATAATCAGATGAAATTAAAATTAAATATAAATCTAAATAAAATCTTATGAAATTTGAAGAAAATATAAATCCTAAAAAAATCTGATGAATTTGAAGTGAATATTAGTCTTCAGAAAATCTGGTGAAATTTGATGTGAATATAAGTCTTCAGAAAAATCTGGTAAAAATTGAAATGAACATAAATTTAAAGATAATATGATGAAATTTAAAGTGAATATAAATCTTAAGAAAATGTGATGTAATTTGAAGTGAATATAAATCCTAAAAAAATCTTATAAAATTTGAAGTGAACATAAGTCTTCAGAAAATATGACGAAATCAGATGTGAAAATAAGTCTTCCGAAAATCTGGTTAAAATTGAAGTGAACATAAATCTTAATATAATATGATGAAATTAAAATTGAATATAAATCTAAATAAAATCTTATGAAATTTGAAGAAAATATAAATCCTAAAAAATCTGATGAAATTTGAAGTGAATATAAGTCTTTAAAACTGTGAAATTGAAGTGAATATAAGTCTTCGTAAAACTGCAAAAACTGAAATGAATATAAATTTAAAGATAAAATGATGAAATTTAAAGCTAATATAAATCTTAAGAAAATGTAATGTAATTTGAAGTTAATATAAATCCTAAAAATATCTAATGAAATTTGAAATGAACATAAGTCTTCATAAAATATGACGAAATCGAGTGAAAATAAGTCTTCGTAAAACTGTTAAAATTGAAGTGAACATAATCTTAATATAACTGATGAAATTAAAATTGAATATAATCTAAATAAAATCTTATGAAATTTGAAGAAAATATAAATCCTAAAAATCTGATGAAATTTGAAGTGAATATAAGTCTTCGTAAAATCTGTGAAATTTGAATGAATATAAGTCTTCTAATTGTGAAATTAAGAATATGTCTAAAAACTGAAAAATTGAAATGAACATAAATTTAAAGATAATATGATGAAATTTAAAGTGAATATAAATCTTAAGAAAATGTGATGAATTTGAAGTGAATATAAACCTAAAAATCTTATGAAATTTGAAGTGAACATAAGTTCGTAAATATGACGAATCAAATGTGAAAATAAGTCTCGTAAAATCTGTTAAAATTGAAGGAATATAAATCTTAATATAATGATGAAATTAAAATTGAATATAAATCTAAATAAAATCTTATGAAATTTGAAGAAAATATAAATCCTAAAAAACTGATGAAATTTGAAGTGAATATAAGTTCTAAAACTGTGAAATTTAAAGTGAATATAAGTCTCGAAAATCTGTAAAATTGAAATGAACATAAATTTAAAGATAATATGATGAAATTTAAAGTGAATATAAATCTTAAGAAAATGTGATGTAATTTGAAGTGAATATAAACCTAAAAATCTTATGAAATTTGAAGTGAACATAAGTCTTCGTAAAATATGACGAAATCTGATGAAAATAAGTCTTCGTAAAACTGTTAAAATTGAAGTGAATATAATCTTAATATAATTTGATGAAATTAAAATTGAATATAAATCTAAATAAAATCTTATGAAATTTGAAGAAAATATAAACCTAAAAAATCATGAAATTTAAGCTGAATATAAGTCTTCTGAAAATCTTGTGAAATTTGAACTGAATATAAGTCTTTAGAAAATCTTGTGAAATTTGAACTGAATATAAGTCTTCAGAAAAATCAGGTAAAAATTGAAATGAACATAAATTTAAAGATAATATGATGAAATTTAAAGTGAATATAAATCTTAAGAAAATGTGATGTAATTTGAAGTGAATATAAATCCTGAAAAAATTTGAAGTGAACATAAGTCTTCAGAAAATATGACGAAATCAAATGTGAAAATAAGTCTAAAACTGTTAAAATTGAAGTGAACATAAATCTTAATATAATCTGATGAAATCAAAATTGAATATAAATCTAAATAAAATCTTATGAAATTTGAAGAAAATATAAATCCTAAAAAAATCTGATGAAATTTGAAGTGAATATAAGTCTTCAGAAAATCTGGTGAAATTTGAAGTGAATATAAGTCTCGTAAAAACTGTAAAAATTGAAATGAATATAAATTTAAAGATAATATGATGAAATTTAAAGTGAATATAAATCTTGTGATGTAATTGAAGTGAATATAAACCTAAAAAATCTTATGAAATTTGAAGTGAACATAAGTCTCGTAAAATATGACGAAATCGAGTGAAAATAAGTCTCGTAAAAATCTGTTAAAATTGAAGTGAACATAATCTTAATATAACTGATGAATTAAAATTGAATATAAATCAATAAAATCTTATGAAATTTGAAGAAAATATAAATCCTAAAAAATGATGAAATTTGAAGTGAATATAAGTCTTCAAAATCTGTGAAATTTGAAGTGAATATAAGTTCGTAAAATCTGTGAAATTTGAATGAATATAAGTCTCTAAAACTGTAAAATTGAAATGAACATAAATTTAAAGATAATATGATGAAATTTAAAGTGAATATAAATCTTAAGAAAATGTGATGTAATTTGAGTGAATATAAACTTAAAAAACTTATGAAATTTGAAGTGAATATAAGTCTCGTAAATATGACGAAATCAAATGTGAAAATAAGTCTCGTAAAACTGTTAAAATTGAAGTGAACATAAATCTTAATATAACTGATGAAATTAAAATTGAATATAAATCTAAATAAAATCTTATGAAATTTGAAGAAAATATAAATCCTAAAAAAATGATGAAATTTGAAGTGAATATAAGTCTTCGTAAAACTGTGAAATTTGAAGTGAATATAAGTCTCTAAAAACTGTAAAATTGAAATGAACATAAATTTAAAGATAAAATGATGAAATTTAAAGTGAATATAAATCTTAAGAAAATGATGTAATTTGAAGTTATAAACTAAAAATCTATGAAATTTGAAGTGAACATAAGTCTCGTAAAATATGACGAAATCGATGTGAAAATAAGTCTCGTAAAATCTGTTAAATTGAAGTGAACATAATCTTAATATAATTTGATGAAATTAAATTGAATATAAATCTAAATAAAATCTTATGAAATTTGAAGAAAATATAAATCCTAAAAAAATGATGAAATTTGAAGTGAATATAAGGTAAAATCTTGTGAAATTTGAAGTGAATATAAGTCCTAGAAAATTGAAATTTGAAGTGAATATAAGTCTTCGTAAAAACTGTAAAATTGAAATGAATATAAATTTAAAGATAATATGATGAAATTTAAAGTGAATATAAATCTTAAGAAAATGTGATGAATTTAATGAATATAAACTTAAAAATCTTATGAAATTTGAAGTGAATATAAGTCTTCAAAAATATGACGAATCAAATGTGAAAATAAGTCTTCGTAAAATCTGTTAAATTGAAGTGAAATAAATCTTAATATAACTGATGAAATTAAAATTGAATATAAATCTAAATAAAATCTTATGAAATTTGAAGAAAATATAAACCTAAAAAATCAATGAAATTTGAAGTGAATATAAGTCTCGTAAAACTGTGAAATTTGAAGTGAATATAAGTCTCGTAAAAAACTGTAAAATTGAAATGAACATAAATTTAAAGATAATATGATGAAATTTAAAGTGAATATAATCTTAAGAAAATGTGATGTAATTTGAAGTGAATATAATCCTAAAAAATCTTATAAAATTTGAAGTGAACATAAGTTCGTAAAATATGACGAAATGAGTGAAAATAAGTCTCAAAACTGTTAAATTGAAGTGAACATAAATCTTAATATAATCTGATGAAATAAAATTGAATATAAATCTAAATAAAATCTTATGAAATTTGAAGAAAATATAATCCTAAAAAATCTGATGAAATTTGAAGTGAATATAAGTCTCGTAAAACTGTGAAATTTGAAGTGAATATAAGTCTTAAAAACTGTAAAATTGAAATGAACATAAATTTAAAGATAATATGATGAAATTTAAAGTGAATATAAATCTTAAGAAAATGTGATGTAATTTGAAGTGAATATAATCCTAAAAAATCTTATGAAATTTGAAGTGAATATAAGTCTTCAAAAATATGACGAAATCAATGTGAAAATAAGTCTCGTAAAACTGTTAAAATTGAAGTGAACATAAATCTTAATATAATCTGATGAAATTAAAATTGAATATAAATCTAAATAAAATCTTATGAAATTTGAAGAAAATATAAACCTAAAAAATCAATGAAATTTGAAGTGAATATAAGTCTCGTAAAACTGTGAAATTTGAAGTGAATATAAGTCTCGAAAAACTGTAAAATTGAAATGAACATAAATTTAAAGATAATATGATGAAATTTAAAGTGAATATAAATCTTAAGAAAATGTGATGTAATTTGAAGTGAATATAAACCTAAAAAATCTTATAAAATTTGAAGTGAACATAAGTCTTAAAATATGACTAAATCGATGTGAAAATAAGTCTTCAAAAATCGTTAAAGTTGAAGTGAACATAAATCTTAATATAACTGATGAAATTAAAATTGAATATAAATCTAAATAAAATCTTATGAAATTTGAAGAAAATATAAATCCTAAAAAATGATGAAATTTGAAGTGAATATAAGTCTTCGTAAAACCGTGAAATTTGAAGTGAATATAAGTCTCGTAAAAACTCAAAATTGAAATGAATATAAATTTAAAGATAATATGATGAAATTTAAAGTGAATATAAATCTTAAGAAAATGTGATGTAATTTGAAGTGAATATAATCCTAAAAAATCTTATAAAATTTGAAGTGAATAAGTTCGTAAAATATGACGAAATCGATGTGAAAATAAGTCTCGTAAAACTGTTAAAGTTGAAGTGAACATAAATCTTAATATAATTTGATGAAATTAAAATTGAATATAAATCTAAATAAAATCTTATGAAATTTGAAGAAAATATAAATCCTAAAAAAATCTGATGAAATTTGAAGTGAATATAGGTCTTTAAAAAATCTGGTGAAATTTGAAGTGAATATAAGTCTCTAAAAATCTGTAAAATTGAAATGAACATAAATTTAAAGATAATATGATGAAATTTAAAGTGAATATAAATCTTAAGAAAATGTGATGTAATTTGATGTGAATATAAGTCTTTAGAAAAATCTGGTAAAAATTGAAATGAACATAAATTTAAAGATAATATGATTGAATTTGAAGTGAATATAACTCTTAAGAAAATGTGATGTAATTTGAAGTGAATATAAATCCTAAAAAAATCTTATAAAATTTGGTGAATATAAGTTCGTAAAATATGACGAAATTGAAGTGAAAATAAGTTCGAAAATTGTTAAGTTGAAGTGAATATAAATCTTAATATAATTTGATGAAATTAAAATTGAATATAAATCTAAATAAAATTTATGAAATTTGAAGAAAATATAAATCCTAAAAAATCATGAAATTTGAAGTGAATATAGTCTTCTAAAACTGTGAAATTTGAAGTGAATATAAGTCTTAAAAAACTGTAAAATTGAAATGAACATAAATTTAAAGATAATATGATTAAATTTAAAGTGAATATAATCTTAAGAAAATGTGATGTAATTTAAGTGAATATAAATCCTAAAAATCTTATAAATTTGAAGTGAACATAAGTCTTCGTAAAATATGACGAAATCGATGTGAAAATAAGTCTTAAAATCTGTTAAAGTTGAAGTGAACATAAATCTTAATATAACTGATGAAATTAAAATTGAATATAAATCTAAATAAAATCTTATGAAATTTGAAGAAAATATAAATCCTAAAAAATCATGAAATTTGAAGTGAATATAAGTCTTCGTAAAATCTGTGAAATTTGAAGTGAATATAAGTCTTAAGAAAACTGTAAAATTGAAATGAACATAAATTTAAAGATAATATGATTAAATTTAAAGTGAATATAAATCTTAAGAAATGATGTAATTTGAAGTGAATATAAATCCTAAAAAATCTTATAAATTTGAAGTGAACATAAGTCTTCTAAAATATGACGAATCGAGTGAAAATAAGTCTTCGTAAAACTGTTAAAGTTGAAGTGAACATAAATCTTAATATAATCGATGAAATTAAAATTGAATATAAATCTAAATAAAATCTTATGAAATTTGAAGAAAATATAATCCTAAAAAATCAATGAAATTTGAAGTGAATATAGTCTTCGTAAAACTGTGAAATTGAAGTGAATATAAGTCTTTAGAAAAACTGCAAAATTGAAATGAACATAAATTTAAAGATAATATGATTAAATTAAAGTGAATATAAATCTTAAGAAAATGTGATGTAATTTGAAGTGAATAAACCTAAAAAATCTTATAAAATTTGAAGTGAATATAAGTCTTTAAAATATGACGAATCAAATGTGAAAATAAGTTCTAAAATCTGTTAAAGTTGAAGTGAACATAAATCTTAATATAATCGATGAAATTAAAATTGAATATAAATCTAAATAAAATCTTATGAAATTTGAAGAAAATATAATCCTAAAAAATGATGAAATTTGAAGTGAATATAAGTCTTCGTAAAATCTGTGAAATTTGAAGTGAATATAAGTCTTAAAAAACTGTAAAATTGAAATGAACATAAATTTAAAGATAATATGATGAAATTTAAAGTGAATATAAATCTTAAGAAAATGTGATGTAATTTGAAGTGAAATAATAAAATCCTTAAAAAATCTAATAATAAATTTGAATATAAATCTAAATGAAATTATGAATATAAATGAAGAAAATATAAACCTAAAAATCATGAAATTTGAAGTGAATATAGGTCTTCAGAAAATCTGGTGAAATTTGAAGTGAATATAAGTCTTAAGAAAAATCTGGTAAAAATTGAAATGCACATAAATTTAAAGATAATATGATTAAATTTAAATTGAATATAAATCTTAAGAAAATGTGATGTAATTTGATGTGAATATAAATCCTTAAAAATCTTATAAAATTTGAAGTGAACATAAGTCTTCAGAAAATATGACGAAATCAGATGTGAAAATAAGTCTTCAGAAAATCTGGTTAAAGTTGAAGTGAACATAAATCTTAATATAACTGATGAAATTAAAATTGAATATAAATCTAAATAAAATCTTATGAAATTTGAAGAAAATATAAATCCTAAAAACTGATGAAATTTGAAGTGAATATAGTCTTCAAAACTGTGAAATTTGAAGTGAATATAAGTCTCAAAAACTGTAAAATTGAAATGAACATAAATTTAAAGATAATATGATTAAATTTAAAGTGAATATAAATCTTAAGAAAATGTGATGTAATTTGAAGTGAATATAAACCTAAAAAACTTATAAAATTTGAAGTGAACATAAGTCTTCAAAATATGACGAAATCGATGTGAAAATAAGTCTCGTAAAACTGTTAAATTGAAGTGATAAATCTTAATATAATCTGATGAAATTAAAATTGAATATAAATCTAAATAAAATCTTATGAAATTTGAAGAAAATATAAATCCTAAAAAATCATGAAATTTGAAGTGAATATAGTCTTCGTAAAACTGTGAAATTTGAAGTGAATATAAGTCTTAGAAAAACTGTAAAATTGAAATGAACATAAATTTAAAGATAATATGATTAAATTTAAGTGAATATAAATCTTAAGAAAATGTGATGTAATTTGAAGTGAATATAAACTTAAAAATCTTATAAAATTTGAAGTGAACATAAGTCTTCGTAAAATATGACGAAATCGAGTGAAAATAAGTTCGTAAAACTGTTAAAGTTGAAGTGAACATAAATCTTAATATAATCTGATGAAATTAAAATTGAATATAAATCTAAATAAAATCTTATGAAATTTGAAGAAAATATAACCTAAAAAATCATGAAATTTGAAGTGAATATAGTCTTTAAAATCTGTGAAATTGAAGTGAATATAAGTCTTCTAAAAATCTGTAAAAATTGAAATGAACATAATTTAAAGATAATATGATGAAATTTAAAGTGAATATAAATCTTAAGAAAATGTGATGTAATTTGAAGTGAATATAAATCCTAAAAAATCTTATAAAATTTGAAGTGAACAGTCTTCGTAAAATATGACGAAATCGATGTGAAAATAAGTCTCGTAAAACTGTTAAAGTTGAAGTGAACATAAATCTTAATATAACTGATGAAATTAAAATTGAATATAAATCTAAATAAAATCTTATGAAATTTGAAGAAAATATAAACCTAAAAAAACTGAAATTTGAAGTGAATATAAGTCTTCGAAAACTGTGAAATTTGAAGTGAATATAAGTCTTAGAAAAACTGTAAAATTGAAATGAACATAAATTTAAAGATAATATGATTAAATTTAAAGTGAATATAAATCTTAAGAAAATGTGATGTAATTTGAAGTGAATATAAACCTAAAAAACTTATAAAATTTGAAGTAACATAAGTCTTTAAAATATGACGAAATCAATGTGAAAATAAGTTCTAAAACTGTTAAAGTTGAAGTGAATATAAATCTTAATATAATCTGATGAAATTAAAATTGAATATAAATCTAAATAAAATCTTATGAAATTTGAAGAAAATATAAATCCTAAAAACTGATGAAATTTGAAGTGAATATAAGTCTTCGTAAAACTGTGAAATTGAAGTGAATATAAGTCTTAGAAAACTGTAAAATTGAAATGAACATAAATTTAAAGATAATATGATGAAATTTAAAGTGAATATAAATCTTAAGAAAATGTGATGTAATTTGAAGTGAATATAAATCCTAAAAAAATCTTATAAAATTTGAAGTGAACATAAGTTCGTAAAATATGACGAAATCGATGTGAAAATAAGTCTCGTAAAACTGTTAAAGTTGAAGTGAACATAAATCTTAATATAACTGATGAAATTAAAATTGAATATAAATCTAAATAAAATCTTATGAAATTTGAAGAAAATATAAATCCTAAAAAAATCTGATGAAATTTGAAGTGAATATAGGTCTTTAGAAAATCTGGTGAAATTTGAAGTGAATATAAGTCTTAGAAAAACTGTAAAATTGAAATGCACATAAATTTAAAGATAATATGATTAAATTTAAAGTGAATATAAATCTTAAGAAAATGTGATGTAATTTGATGTGAATATAAATCCTTAAAAATCTTATAAAATTTGAAGTGAACATAAGTCTCGTAAAATATGACGAAACTGATGTGAAAATAAGTCGTAAAATGTTAAAGTTGAAGTGAAATAAATCTTAATATAATCTGATGAAATTAAAATTGAATATAAATCTAAATAAAATCTTATGAAATTTGAAGAAAATATAAATCCTAAAAAATCGATGAAATTTGAAGTGAATATAAGTCTTCGTAAAATCTGTGAAATTTGAAGTGAATATAAGTCTTAGAAAACTGCAAAATTGAAATGAACATAAATTTAAAGATAATATGATGAATTTAAAGTGAATATAATCTTAAGAAAATGTGATGTAATTTGAAGTGAATATAACTTAAAAATCTTATAAAATTTGAAGTGAACATAAGTCTCGTAAAATATGACGAAATCGATGTGAAAATAAGTCTTCGAAAACTGTTAAAGTTGAAGTGAACATAAATCTTAATATAACTGATGAAATTAAAATTGAATATAAATCTAAATAAAATCTTATGAAATTTGAAGAAAATATAAATCCTAAAAAATCTGATGAAATTTGAAGTGAATATAGTCTTCGTAAAACTGTGAAATTGAAGTGAATATAAGTCTTAAAAACTGTAAAATTGAAATGAACATAAATTTAAAGATAATATGATTAAATTTAAAGTGAATATAAATCTTAAGAAAATGTGATGTAATTTGAAGTGAATATAAATCCTAAAAAACTTATAAAATTTGAAGTGAACATAAGTCTCTAAATATGACGAAACGATGTGAAAATAAGTCTCAAAAATCTGTTAAAGTTGAAGTGAAATAAATCTTAATATAACTGATGAAATTAAAATTGAATATAAATCTAAATAAAATCTTATGAAATTTGAAGAAAATATAACCTAAAAATCATGAAATTTGAAGTGAATATAGTTCTTCAGAAAATCTGGTGAAATTTGAAGTGAATATAAGTCTTCAGAAAAATCTGGTAAAAATTGAAATGAACATAAATTTAAAGATAATATGATTAAATTTGAAGTGAATATAAATATTAAGAAAATGTGATGTAATTTGAAGTGAATATAAATCCTAAAAAAATCTTATAAAATTTGAAGTGAACATAAGTCTTCAGAAAATATGACGAAATCAGATGTGAAAATAAGTCTTCAGAAAATCTGGTTAAAGTTGAAGTGAACATAAATCTTAATATAATCTGATGAAATTAAAATTGAATATAAATCTAAATAAAATCTTATGAAATTTGAAGAAAATATAAATCCTAAAAAAATCTGATGAAATTTGAAGTGAATATAAGTCTTCAGAAAATCTGGTGAAATTTGAAGTGAATATAAGTCTTCAGAAAATCTGGTAAAAATTGAAATGAACATAAATTTAAAGATAATATGATTAAATTTAAAGTGAATATAAATCAAGAAAATGTGATGTAATTTGAAGTGAATATAACCTTAAAAATCTTATAAAATTTGAAGTGAACATAAGTCTTCAGAAAATATGACGAAATCAGATGTGAAAATAAGTCTTCAGAAAACCTGGTTAAAATTGAAATGAACATAAATCTTAATATAATCTGATGAAATTAAATTGAATATAAATCTAAATAAAATCTTATGAAATTTGAAGAAAATATAAATCCTAAAAATCATGAAATTTGAAGTGAATATAGTTCGTAAAACTGTGAAATTTGAAGTGAATATAAGTTCTAAAAATCTGTAAAATTGAAATGAACATAAATTTAAAGATAATATGATTAAATTTGAAGTGAATATAACTCTTAAGAAAATGTGATGTAATTTGAAGTGAATATAAATCCTAAAAAACTTATAAATTTGAAGTGAACATAAGTCTTCGTAAAATATGACGAAATCAGATGTGAAAATAAGTCTTCAGAAAATCTGGTTAAAGTTGAAGTGAACATAAATCTTAATATAATCTGATGAAATTAAATTGAATATAAATCTAAATAAAATCTTATGAAATTTGAAGAAAATATAAATCCTAAAAAACTGATGAAATTTGAAGTGAATATAAGTCTTCAGAAAATCTGGTGAAATTTGAAGTGAATATAAGTCTTAGAAAACTGTAAAATTGAAATGAACATAAATTTAAAGATAATATGATTAAATTTAAAGTGAATATAAATCTTAAGAAAATGTGATGTAATTTGAAGTGAATATAAATCCTAAAAAAATCTTATAAAATTTGAAGTGAATATAAGTTCGTAAAATATGACGAAATCATGTGAAAATAAGTCTCGTAAAATCGTTAAAGTTGAAGTGAATATAAATCTTAATATAACTGATGAAATTAAATTGAATATAAATCTAAATAAAATCTTATGAAATTTGAAGAAAATATAAATCCTAAAAAATGATGAAATTTGAAGTGAATATAAGTCTTCGTAAAACTGTGAAATTTGAAGTGAATATAAGTCTTTGAAAACTGTAAAATTGAAATGAACATAAATTTAAAGATAATATGATTAAATTTAAAGTGAATATAAATCTTAAGAAAATGTGATGTAATTTGAAGTGAATATAATCCTAAAAAATCTTATAAAATTTGAAGTGAACATAAGTCTCTAAAATATGACGAAACGATGTGAAAATAAGTCTCGTAAAATCGTTAAAGTTGAAGTGAATATAAATCTTAATATAATCTGATGAAATTAAATTGAATATAAATCTAAATAAAATCTTATGAAATTTGAAGAAAATATAAATCCTAAAAAATCAATGAAATTTGAAGTGAATATAGGTCTTTAAAACTGTGAAATTTGAAGTGAATATAAGTCTTAGAAAAACTGTAAAAATTGAAATGAACATAAATTTAAAGATAATATGATTAAATTTAAAGTGAATATAAATTTAAGAAAATGTGATGTAATTTGAAGTGAATATAACTTAAAAAATCTTATAAAATTTGAAGTGAACATAAGTCTTCGTAAAATATGACGAAATCGATGTGAAAATAAGTTCGTAAAATCGTTAAAGTTGAAGTGAATATAAATCTTAATATAATGATGAAATTAAAATTGAATATAAATCTAAATAAAATCTTATGAAATTTGAAGAAAATATAAATCCTAAAAATCTGATGAAATTTGAAGTGAATATAGGTCTCTAAAACTGTGAAATTTGAAGTGAATATAAGTCTTAGAAAACTGTAAAAATTGAAATGAACATAAATTTAAAGATAATATGATGAATTTAAAGTGAATATAATCTTAAGAAAATGTGATGTAATTTGAAGTGAATATAAACCAAAAATCTTATAAAATTTGAAGTGAACATAAGTTCGTAAAATATGACGAAATCGATGTGAAAATAAGTCTTCGTAAAATCAAAAGTTGAAGTGAACATAAATCTTAATATAACTGATGAAATTAAAATTGAATATAAATCTAAATAAAATCTTATGAAATTTGAAGAAAATATAAATCCTAAAAAATCATGAAATTTGAAGTGAATATAGTCTTCGTAAAACTGTGAAGTGAATATAAGTCTTCTAAAACTGTAAAATTGAAATGAACATAAATTTAAAGATAATATGATTAAATTTGAAGTGAATATAAATCTTAAGAAAATGTGATGTAATTTGAAGTGAATATAAATCCAAAAAACTTATAAAATTTGAAGTGAACATAAGTCTTCTGAAAATATGACGAAATCAAATGTGAAAATAAGTCTTCAAAAAATCTTGTTAAAGTTGAAGTGAACATAAATCTTAATATAATCTGATGAAATTAAAATTGAATATAAATCTAAATAAAATGTTATGAAATTTGAAGAAAATATAAATCCTAAAAAAATATGATGAAATTTGAAGTGAATATAGGTCTCCAGAAAATCTGGTGAAATTTGAAGTGAATATAAGTCTTAGAAAAACTGTAAAATTGAAATGAACATAAATTTAAAGATAATATGATTAAATTTAGTGAATATAAATCTTAAGAAAATGTGATGTAATTTGAAGTGAATATAACTAAAAATCTTATGAAATTTGAAGTGAATATAAGTCTCTAAAATATGACGAAATCGATGTGAAAATAAGTCTTTAAAATCTGTTAAAGTTGAAGTGAATATAAATCTTAATATAATCTGATGAAATTAAAATTGAATATAAATCTAAATAAAATCTTATGAAATTTGAAGAAAATATAAATCCTAAAAAAATCTGATGAAATTTGAAGTGAATATAGTTCTTCAGAAAATCTGGTGAAATTTGAAGTGAATATAAGTCTTCAGAAAAATCTGGTAAAAATTGAAATGAACATAAATTTAAAGATAATATGATTAAATTTAAAGTGAATATAAATCTTAAGAAAATGTGATGTAATTTGAAGTGAATATAACCTTAAAAATCTTATAAAATTTGAAGTGAACATAAGTCTTCAGAAAATATGACGAAATCAGATGTGAAAATAAGTCTTCAGAAAATCTGGTTAAAGTTGAAGTGAACATAAATCTTAATATAATCTGATGAAATTAAAATTGAATATAAATCTAAATAAAATCTTATGAAATTTGAAGAAAATATAAATCCTAAAAAAATCTGATGAAATTTGAAGTGAATATAGTTCTTCAGAAAATCTGGTGAAATTTGAAGTGAATATAAGTCTTCAGAAAAATCTGGTAAAAATTGAAATGAACATAAATTTAAAGATAATATGATTAAATTTGAAGTGAATATAAATCTTAAGAAAATGTGATGTAATTTGAAGTGAATATAAATCCTAAAAAAATCTTATAAAATTTGAAGTGAACATAAGTCTCGTAAAATATGACGAAATGATGAAAATAAGTCTCGTAAAACTGTTAAAGTTGAAGTGAACATAAATCTTAATAATCTGATGAAATTAAAATTGAATATAAATCTAAATAAAATCTTATGAAATTTGAAGAAAATATAAATCCTAAAAATCTGATGAAATTTGAAGTGAATATAAGTCTTCAGAAAATCTGGTGAAATTTGAAGTGAATATAAGTCTTAGAAAAATCTGTGAAAAATTGAAATGAACATAAATTTAAAGATAATATGATGAAATTTAAAGTGAATATAAATCTTAAGAAAATGTGATGTAATTTGAAGTGAATATAAACTTAAAAATCTTATAAAATTTGAAGTGAACATAAGTCTTCGTAAAATATGACGAAACTGATGTGAAAATAAGTCTTCAAATCAAAAGTTGAAGTGAACATAAATCTTAATATAACTGATGAAATTAAAATTGAATATAAATCTAAATAAAATCTTATGAAATTTGAAGAAAATATAAACCTAAAAAATGATGAAATTTGAAGTGAATATAGTCTTCGTAAAACTGTGAAATTTGAAGTGAATATAAGTCTCGTAAAAACTGTAAAATTGAAATGAACATAAATTTAAAGATAATATGATTAAATTTGAAGTGAATATAAATCTTAAGAAAATGTGATGTAATTTGAAGTGAATATAAATCCTAAAAATCTTATAAAATTTGAAGTGAACATAGTTCGTAAAATATGACTAAATCCGATGAAAATAAGTCTTCTAAAATCTGTTAAAGTTGAAGTGAACATAAATCTTAATATAATCTGATGAAATTAAAATTGAATATAAATCTAAATAAAATCTTATGAAATTTGAAGAAAATATAAATCCTAAAAAATCTGATGAAATTTGAAGTGAATATAAGTCTTCAGAAAACTGTGAAATTTGAAGTGAATATAAGTCTTCAGAAAAATCTGGTAAAAATTGAAATGAACATAAATTTAAAGATAATATGATTGAATTTGAAGTGAATATAAATCTTAAGAAATGAAAATGTAAATCCTAAAAATCTTATAAAATTGAAGTGAATATAAGTCTCGTAAAAAAAATGAATAATTTAGAAAAATCAAAATTGAAATGAACATCTTAAAGATAATATGATGAATTTGAAGTGAATATAAATCTTAAGAAAATGTGAAATTTAGTGAATATAAATCCTAAAAAATTCATAAAATTTGAAGTGAATATAAGTCTTCGTAAAATCGAGTGAAATAAGTCTTTAAAACTGAAATTGAATATAAATCTTAATATAATCTGATGAAATTAAAATTGAATATAAATCTAAATAAAATCTTATGAAATTTGAAGAAAATATAAACCTAAAAAATCGATGAAATTTGAATATAGTCTCAAAATTTGAAATTTGAAGTGAATATAAGTCTTAGAAAAATCCGTAAAATTGAAATGAACATAAATTTAAAGATAATATGATTAAATTTAAAGTGAATATAAATCTAAGAAAATGTGATGTAATTTGAAGTGAATATAAACTTAAAAATCTTATAAAATTTGAAGTGAACATAAGTCTCGTAAAATATGACGAAACTGATGAAAATAAGTCTCGTAAAACTGTTAAAGTTGAAGTGAATATAATCTTAATATAATCTGATGAAATTAAAATTGAATATAAATCTAAATAAAATCTTATGAAATTTGAAGAAAATATAATCCTAAAAAATCTGATGAAATTTGAAGTGAATATAGTCTCGTAAAATCTGTGAAATTTGAAGTGAATATAAGTCTCTAAAAACTGTAAAATTGAAATGAATATAAATTTAAAGATAATATGATTAAATTTAAAGTGAATATAAATCTTAAGAAAATGTGATGTAATTTGAAGTGAATATAAATCCTAAAAATCTTATAAAATTTGTGAACATAAGTCTTCGTAAAATATGACGAAATGATGTGAAAATAAGTCTCGTAAAACTGTTAAAGTGAAGTGAACATAAACTTAATATAATCTGATGAAATTAAAATTGAATATAAATCTAAATAAAATCTTATGAAATTTGAAGAAAATATAATCCTAAAAAACTGATGAAATTTGAAGTGAATATAGTCTCGTAAAATCTGAAATTTGAAGTGAATATAAGTCTTAGAAAATCAAAATTGAAATGAACATAAATTTAAAGATAATATGATTAAATTTAAAGTGAATATAAATCTAAGAAAATGTGATGTAATTTGAAGTGAATATAAACTAAAAAATCTTATAAAATTTGAAGTGAACATAAGTCTCGTAAAATATGACGAAATCAGATGTGAAAATAAGTCTTCAGAAAATCTGGTTAAAGTTGAAGTGAACATAAATCTTAATATAATCTGATGAAATTAAAATTGAATATAAATCTAAATAAAATCTTATGAAATTTGAAGAAAATATAAATCCTAAAAAAATCTGACGAAATTTGAAGTGAATATAGTCTCGTAACTGTGAAATTTGAAGTGAATATAAGTCTAAGAAAAACTGTAAAATTGAAATGCACATAAATTTAAAGATAATATGATTAAATTTAAATTGAATATAAATCTTAAGAAAATGTGATGTAATTTGATGTGAATATAAATCCTTAAAAAATCTTATAAAATTTGAAGTGAACATAAGTCTTCAGAAAATATGACGAAACCGATGAAAATAAGTCTCGTAAAATCTTAAAGTTGAAGTGAACATAAATCTTAATATAATCGATGAAATTAAAATTGAATATAATCTAAATAAAATCTTATGAAATTTGAAGAAAATATAAATCCAAAAAATCATGAAATTTGAAGTGAATATAAGTCTTCGTAAAACTGTGAAATTTGAAGTGAATATAAGTCTTAGAAAAACTGTAAAAATTGAAATGAACATAAATTTAAAGATAATATGATTAAATTTAAAGTGAATATAAATCTTAAGAAAATGTGATGTAATTTGAAGTGAATATAAATCCTAAAAAATCTATAAAATTTGAAGTGAACATAAGTCTTCGTAAAATATGACGAAATCGATGTGAAAATAAGTTCGTAAAACTGTTAAAGTTGAAGTGAAATAAATCTTAATATAATCGATGAAATTAAAATTGAATATAAATCTAAATAAAATCTTATGAAATTTGAAGAAAATATAACCTAAAAAAATCTGATGAAATTTGAAGTGAATATAGGTCTCGTAAAATCGTGAAATTTGAAGTGAATATAAGTCTTAGAAAATCTGTAAAATTGAAATGAACATAAATTTAAAGATAATATGATTAAATTTAAAGTGAATATAAATTTAAGAAAATGTGATGTAATTTGAAGTGAATATATCCTAAAAATCTTATAAAATTTGAAGTGAATATAAGTCTCGTAAAATATGACGAAACTGATGTGAAAATAAGTCGTAAAAACTAAAGTGAAGGAACATAAATCTTAATATAATCATGAAATTAAAATTGAATATAAATCTAAATAAAATCTTATGAAATTTGAAGAAAATATAAATCCTAAAAAACTGATGAAATTTGAAGTGAATATGTCTTCGTAAAACTGTGAAATTTGAAGTGAATATAAGTCAGAAAAATCAAAATTGAAATGAACATAAATTTAAAGATAATATGATGAAATTTAAAGTGAATATAATCTTAAGAAAATGTGATGTAATTTGAAGTGAATATAAATCCTAAAAATCTTATAAAATTTGAAGTGAACATAAGTCTTCTAAAATATGACGAAATCTGTGAAAATAAGTCTTCGTAAAACTGTTAAATTGAAGTGAACATAAATTAATATAATCTGGAAATTAAAATTGAATATAAATCTAAATAAAATCTTATGAAATTTGAAGAAAATATAAATCAAAAATCATGAAATTTGAAGTGAATATAGTCTTCGTAAAACTGTGAAATTGAAGTGAATATAATCTTTAGAAAAATCAAAATTGAAATGAACATAAATTTAAAGATAATATGATTAAATTTGAAGTGAATATAAATCTAAGAAATGTGATGTAATTTGAAGTGAATATAACCTAAAAAATCTTATAAAATTTGAAGTGAATATAAGTCTTCGTAAAATATGACGAAATCGATGTGAAAATAAGTCTCAAACTGTTAAAGTTGAAGTGAACATAAATCTTAATATAATCTGATGAAATTAAAATTGAATATAAATCTAAATAAAATCTTATGAAATTTGAAGAAAATATAAACCTAAAAAATGATGAAATTTGAAGTGATAGGTCTTCGAAAACTGTGAAATTTGAAGTGAATATAAGTCTTAAAAATTGTAAAATTGAAATGAACATAAATTTAAAGATAATATGATGAAATTTAAAGTGAATATAAATCTTAAGAAAATGTGATGTAATTTGAAGTGAATATAATCCTAAAAATCTTATAAAATTGAAGTGAACATAAGTCTCGTAAAATATGACGAAATCGATGAAAATAAGTCTCGTAAACTGTTAAAGTTGAAGTGAATATAAATCTTAATATAACTATGAAATTAAATTGAATATAATCTAAATAAATCTTATGAAATTTGAAGAAAATATAAACCTAAAAAATCAATGAAATTTGAAGTGAATATAGGTTCGTAAAACTGTGAAATTTGAAGTGAATATAAGTCTTAGAAAAACTGTAAAATTGAAATGAACATAAATTTAAAGATAATATGATTAAATTTAAAGTGAATATAAATCTTAAGAAAATGTGATGTAATTTGAAGTGAATATAATCTAAAAAATCTTATGAAATTTGAAGTGAACATAAGTCTCGTAAAATATGACGAAATCGATGAAAATAAGTCTTCGTAAAACTGTTAAAGTTGAAGTGAACATAAATCTTAATATAATCTGATGAAATTAAAATTGAATATAAATCTAAATAAAATCTATGAAATTTGAAGAAAATATAATCCTAAAAATCTGATGAAATTTGAAGTGAATATAGTCTTCGAAAATCTGTGAAATTTGAAGTGAATATAAGTCTAAAAAAACTAAAATTGAAATGAACATAAATTTAAAGATAATATGATTAAATTTAAAGTGAATATAAATCTTAAGAAATGTGATGTAATTTGAAGTGAATATAAACTAAAAAATCTTATAAAATTTGAAGTGAACATAAGTCTTCGTAAAATATGACAAATCGATGTGAAAATAAGTCTCGTAAAACGTTAAAGTTGAAGTGAACATAAATCTTAATATAATCTGATGAAATTAAAATTGAATATAAATCTAAATAAAATCTTATGAAATTTGAAGAAAATATAAATCCTAAAAAAATCTGATGAAATTTGAAGTGAATATAGTTCTTCAGAAAATCTGGTGAAATTTGAAGTGAATATAAGTCTTCAGAAAAATCTGGTAAAAATTGAAATGAACATAAATTTAAAGATAATATGATTAAATTTGAAGTGAATATAAATCTTAAGAAAATGTGATGTAATTTGAAGTGAATATAAATCCTAAGAAAATCTTATAAAATTTGAAGTGAACATAAGTCTTCAGAAAATATGACGAAATCAGATGTGAAAATAAGTCTTCAGAAAATCTGGTTAAAGTTGAAGTGAACATAAATCTTAATATAATCTGATGAAATTAAAATTGAATATAAATCTAAATAAAATCTTATGAAATTTGAAGAAAATATAAACCTAAAAACTGATGAAATTTGAAGTGAATATAGTCTCAAACTGTGAAATTTGAAGTGAATATAAGTCTTTAGAAAAATCGTAAAAATTGAAATGAACATAAATTTAAAGATAATATGATGAAATTTAAAGTGAATATAAATCTTAAGAAAATGTGATGTAATTTGAAGTGAATATAACCTAAAAATCTTATAAAATTTGAAGTGAACATAAGTCTTCAGAAAATATGACGAAATCAGATGTGAAAATAAGTCTTCAGAAAATCTGGTTAAAGTTGAAGTGAACATAAATCTTAATATAATCTGATGAAATTAAAATTGAATATAAATCTAAATAAAATCTTATGAAATTTGAAGAAAATATAAACCTAAAAAATCATGAAATTTGAAGTGAAGTCTTCGAAATCTGTGAAATTTGAAGTGAATATAAGTCTTAAGAAAACTGCAAAAATTGAAATGAACATAAATTTAAAGATAATATGATTGAAATTTAAAGTGAATATAATCTTAAGAAAATGTGATAATTTGAAGTGAATATAATCCAAAAATCTTATAAAATTTGAAGTGAACATAAGTCTCGTAAAATATGACTAAACGATGAAAATAAGTCTCGTAAACTGTTAAAGTTGAAGTGAACATAAATCTTAATATAATCTGATGAAATTAAATTGAATATAAATCTAAATAAAATCTTATGAAATTTGAAGAAAATATAAATCCTAAAAAATCAATGAAATTTGAAGTGAATATAAGTCTCTAAAACTGTGAAAGTGAATATAAGTCTTCAGAAAACGTAAAATTGAAATGAACATAAATTTAAAGATAATATGATTAAATTTAAAGTGAATATAAATCTTAAGAAAATGTGATGTAATTTGAAGTGAATATAAATCCTAAAAAATCTTATAAAATTTGAAGTGAACATAAGTCTTCGTAAATATGACGAAACTGTGAAAATAAGTCTCGTAAACTGTTAAAGTTAGTGAAATAACTTAATATAATCTGATGAAATTAAAATTGAATATAAATCTAAATAAAATCTTATGAAATTTGAAGAAAATATAAACCTAAAAAATCGATGAAATTTGAAGTGAATATAGTCTTCTAAAACTGTGAAATTTGAAGTGAATATAAGTCTTCGTAAAACTGTAAAATTGAAATGAACATAAATTTAAAGATAATATGATGAAATTTAAAGTGAATATAATCTTAAGAAAATGTGATGTAATTTGAAGTGAATATAATCCTAAAAATCTTATAAAATTTGAAGTGAACATAAGTCTCTAAAATATGACGAACGAGTGAAAATAAGTCTCTAAAATCAAAGTTGAATGAACATAAATCTTAATAATCTGATGAAATTAAAATTGAATATAAATCTAAATAAAATCTTATGAAATTTGAAGAAAATATAAATCCTAAAAAATCATGAAATTTGAAGTGAATATAGTCTTCGTAAAACGTGAAATTTGAAGTGAATATAAGTCTTAGAAAAAATCGTAAAATTGAAATGAACATAAATTTAAAGATAATATGATGAAATTTAAAGTGAATATAAATCTTAAGAAAATGTGATGTAATTTGAAGTTATAATCCTAAAAATCTTATGAAATTTGAAGTGAACATAAGTTCGTAAATATGACGAAATCGATGTGAAAATAAGTCTCGAAACTTTAAAGTTGAAGTGAACATAAATCTTAATATAATCATGAAATAAAATTGAATATAAATCTAAATAAAATCTTATGAAATTTGAAGAAAATATAAACCTAAAAAATCGATGAAATTTGAAGTGAATATAGTCTCGTAAAACTGTGAAATTGAAGTGAATATAAGTCTTTAAAAATCTGTAAAATTGAAATGAACATAAATTTAAAGATAATATGATTAAATTTAAAGTGAATATAAATCTTAAGAAAATGTGATGTAATTGAAGTGAATATAAATCCTAAAAAATCTTATAAAATTTGAAGTGAACATAAGTCTTCGTAAAATATGACGAATCGATGTGAAAATAAGTCTTCTAAAATCTGTTAAAGTTGAAGTGAACATAAATCTTAATATAATCTGATGAAATTAAATTGAATATAAATCTAAATAAAATCTTATGAAATTTGAAGAAAATATAAATCCTAAAAAAATGATGAAATTTGAAGTGAATATATCGTAAAAACGTGAAATTGAAGGAATATAAGTTTCTAAAAATCTGTAAAATTGAAATGAACATAAATTTAAAGATAATATGATGAAATTTAAAGTGAATATAAATCTTAAGAAATGTGATGTAATTTGAAGTGAATATAATCCTAAAAAATCTTATAAAATTTGAAGTGAACATAAGTCTTCGTAAATATGATGAAACTCGAGTGAAAATAAGTCTCGAAACTGTTAAAGTTGAAGTGAACATAAATCTTAATATAATCTGATGAAATTAAAATTGAATATAAATCTAAATAAAATCTTATGAAATTTGAAGAAAATATAAATCCTAAAAAATCATGAAATTTGAAGTGAATATAAGTCTCGTAAAATGTGAAATTTGAAGTGAATATAAGTCTTCTAAAAATCTGTAAAATTGAAATGAACATAAATTTAAAGATAATATGATGAAATTTAAAGTGAATATAAATCTTAAGAAAATGTGATGTAATTTGAAGTTATATAATCCTAAAAATCTATGAAATTTAAGTGAATATAAGTCTTCAAAATATGATAAATCGATGTGAAAATAAGTCTTCGAAATCTGTTAAAGTTGAAGTGAACATAAATCTTAATATAATCTGATGAAATTAAAATTGAATATAAATCTAAATAAAATCTTATGAAATTTGAAGAAAATATAAATCCTAAAAATGATGAAATTTGAAGTGAATAAGTCTCGTAAAATCTGTGAAATTTGAAGTGAATATAAGTCTTAAAAACTGTAAAAATTGAAATGAACATAAATTTAAAGATAATATGATTGAAATTTAAAGTGAATATAAATCTTAAGAAAATGTGATGTAATTGAAGTGAATATAAATCCTAAAAAATCTTATAAAATTTGAAGTGAACATAAGTCTCGTAAAATATGACGAAATCGATGTGAAAATAAGTCTTCGTAAAAACTGTTAAAGTTGAAGTGAATATAATCTTAATATAATCATGAAATTAAATTGAATATAAATCTAAATAAAATCTTATGAAATTTGAAGAAAATATAAATCAAAAATCATGAAATTTGAAGTGAATATAGTCCGTAAAACTGTGAAATTTGAAGTGAATATAAGTCTTAGAAAAAATAAAAATTGAAATGAACATAAATTTAAAGATAATATGATAAATTTAAGTGAATATAAATCTTAAGAAAATGTGATGTAATTTGAAGTGAATATAAACCTTAAAAATCTTATAAAATTTGAAGTGAACATAAGTCTTCGTAAAATATGACGAACGATGTGAAAATAAGTCTTCGTAAAATCCGTTAAAGTGAAGTGAACATAAATCTTAATATAACTGATGAAATTAAAATTGAATATAAATCTAAATAAAATCTTATGAAATTTGAAGAAAATATAAATCCTAAAAATGATGAAATTTGAAGTGAATATAGTCTTCGAAAATCGTGAAATTTGAAGTGAATATAAGTCTCGAAAAATCTGTAAAATTGAAATGAACATAAATTTAAAGATAATATGATTAAATTTGAAGTGAATATAAATCTTAAGAAAATGTGATGTAATTTGAAGTGAATATAAATCCAAAAAATCTTATAAAATTTGAAGTGAACATAAGTCTTCGTAAAATATGACGAAATCGATGTGAAAATAAGTTCGTAAAACTGTTAAAGTTGAAGTGAACATAAATCTAATATAATCTGATGAAATTAAAATTGAATATAAATCTAAATAAAATCTTATGAAATTTGAAGAAAATATAAATCCTAAAAAAATCATGAAATGAAGTGAATATAGTCTTCGTAAAATCGTGAAATTGAAGTGAATATAAGTCTTTAGAAAAATCGTAAAATTGAAATGAACATAAATTTAAAGATAATATGATGAAATTTAGTGAATATAAATCTTAAGAAAATGTGATGTAATTTGAAGTTAATATAAATCCTAAAAATCTTATGAAATTTGAAGTGAACATAAGTCTCGTAAAATATGACGAAACTCGATGTGAAAATAAGTCTTCTAAAATCTGTTAAAGTTGGTGAACATAAATCTTAATATAACTGATGAAAATAAAATTGAATATAAATCTAAATAAAATCTTATGAAATTTGAAGAAAATATAATCCTAAAAAATCATGAAATTTGAAGTGAATATAGTCTTCGTAAAAATCTGAAATTGAAGTGAATATAAGTCTCGTAAAAATCTGAAAATTGAAATGAACATAAATTTAAAGATATGATTAAATTTAAGTGAATATAAATCTTAAGAAAATGTGATGTAATTTGAAGTGAATATAATCCTAAAAAATCTTATAAAATTTGAAGTGAAATAAGTCTTTAAAATATGACGAAACTAATGAAAATAAGTCGTAAAATCAAAAGTTGAAGTGAATATAAATCTTAATATAATCGATGAAATTAAATTGAATATAAATCTAAATAAAATCTTATGAAATTTGAAGAAATATAAATCCTAAAAAAATGATGAAATTTGAAGTGAATATAAGTCTTCGTAAAATCTGTGAAATTTGAAGTGAATATAAGTCTCGTAAAACTGTAAAATTGAAATGAACATAATTTAAAGATAATATGATTAAATAAAGTGAATATAAATCTTAAGAAATGTGATGTAATTTGAAGTGAATATATCCTAAAAAATCTTATAAATTTGGTGAACATAAGTCTCGTAAAATATGACTAAATCGAGTGAAAATAAGTCTCGAAACCGTTAAAGTCAAGGAATAAATCTAATATAACTGATGAAATTAAAATGAATATAAATCTAAATAAATCTTATGAAATTTGAAGAAAATATAAATCCAAAAAATCAATGAAATTTAGTGAATATAGGTCTGTAAAATGTGAAATTAAAGTGAATATAAGTCTTTAAAATTGTAAAATTGAAATGAACATAAATTTAAAGATAATATGATGAAATTAAAGTGAATATAAATCTTAAGAAAATGTGATGTAATTTGAAGTTATATAACTCAAAAAATTTATGAAATTTGAAGTGAACATAAGTCTTCGTAAAATATGACGAATCAGATGTGAAATAAGTCTCGTAAAACTGTTAAAGTGAAGTGAACATAAATCTTAATATAACTGATGAAATTAAATTGAATATAAATCTAAATAAAATCTTATGAAATTTGAAGAAAATATAAATCCTAAAAAAATCAAGAAATTTGAAGTGAATATAGGTCAAAACTGTGAAATTTGAGTGAATATAAGTCTTAAGAAAACTGTAAAAATTGAAATGAATATAAATTTAAAGATAATATGATTAATTTGAAGTGAATATAAATCTAAGAAAATGTGATGTAATTTGAAGTGAATATAAACCTAAAAAATCTTATAAAATTGAAGTGAATATAAGTCTTCGTAAATATGACTAAATCGATGTGAAAATAAGTCTCGAACTGTTAAAGTCAGTGAAATATAAATCTTAATATAACTGATGAAATTAAAATTGAATATAAATCTAAATAAAATCTTATGAAATTTGAAGAAAATATAAATCCTAAAAAATCATGAATTTGAAGTGAATATAGTCTTCGTAAAATCTGTGAAATTAAGTGAATATAAGTCTCAAAAATCTGCAAAATTGAAATGAACATAAATTTAAAGATAATATGATTAAATTTAGTGAATATAAATAAGAAAATGTGATGTAATTTGAAGAATATAAATCCTAAAAATCTTATAAAATTTGAAGTAAATAAGTTCTAAAATATGATGAAATCGATGTGAAAATAAGTCTCGTAAAATCTGTTAAAGTTAAGGAACATAAATCTAAATAACTGATGAAATTAAAATTGAATATAAATCTAAATAAAATCTTATGAAATTTGAAGAAAATATAAACCAAAAATGATGAAATTTGAAGTGAATATAGTCTCTAAAAATCTGTGAAATTGGTGAATATAAGTCTCTAAAAATCGTAAAATTGAAATGAACATAAATTTAAAGATAATATGATGAAATTTAAAGTGAATATAAATCTTAAGAAAATGTGATGTAATTTGAAGAAATCCTAAAAATCTGAAATTTGAAGTGAACATAAGTCTTCGTAAATATGACTAAATCGATGTGAAAATAAGTCTTCGTAAAATCAAAATTCAAGGAACATAAATCTTAATATAACTGATGAAATTAAAATTGAATATAAATCTAAATAAAATCTGAAATTTGAAGAAATAAACCTAAAAATTGATGAAATTTGAAGTGAATAAGTTCAAAGCAAAACTGTGAAATAAAGTGAATATAAGTCTTTAGAAAACTGTAAAAATTGAAATGAACATAAATTTAAAGATAATATGATGAAATTTAAAGTGAATATAAATCTTAAGAAATGTGATGTAATTTGAAGTGAATATAATCCTAAAAAATCTTATAAAATTTGAAGTTACATAAGTCTCTAAAATATGATAAATCGATGAGAAAAATAAGTTCTAAAACTGTTAAAGTTAATGAACATAACTTAATATAATCAATGAAATTTAAATTGAATATAAATCTAAATAAAACTATGAAATTTGAAGAAAATATAAATCCTAAAAATCATGAAATTTGAATATAAGTCTTCGTAAAACTGTGAAATTTGAAGTGAATATAAGTCTTAGAAAATCTGTAAAATTGAAATGAACATAAATTTAAAGATAATGATTAATTTAAAGTGAATATAAATCTAGAAAATGTGATGTAATTTGAAGTGAATATAAATCCTAAAAAATCTTATAAAATTTGAAGTAACATAAGTCTTCAAAATATGACTAAACGAAGGAAAATAAGTCTTCGAAACTGTTAAAGTTGAAGTGAACATAAATCTTAATATAACTCAATGAAATTAAAATTGAATATAAATCTAAATAAAATCTTATGAATTTGAAGAAAATATAAACCTAAAAAATGGCGAAATTTGAATGAATATAAGTCTTCGTAAAACTGTGAAATTGAAGTGAATATAAGTCTTTAGAAAATCTGCAAAAATTGAAATGAACATAAATTTAAAGATAATATGATTAAATTGAAGTGAATATAAATCTAAGAAATGTGATGTAATTTGAAGTGAATATAACCTAAAAAATCTTATAAAATTGAAGGAACATGTTTCGTAAAATATGACAAAATCGATGTGAAAATAAGTCTTCGTAAACTGTTAAATTGAAGTGAACATAAATCTTAATATAATCTGATGAAATTAAAATTGAATATAAATCTAAATAAAATCTTATGAAATTTGAAGAGAATATAAATCCCAAAAATAAGGATGAAATTTAGTGAATATAGGCCTCTTAAAACTGTGAAATTTGAAGTGAATATAAGTCTTTAGAAAATCTGTAAAATTGAAATGAACATAAATTTAAAGATAATATGATTGAATTTGAAGAACAATTTAAGAAAATGTGATGTAAT